>JARQOD010003103.1:0-68854 GCA_033576555.1 Oophaga sylvatica | reverse complement strand
AATAATGGTGTCCCTGGTGGTCTAGTAGAATAATGGTGTCCCTGGTGGTCTAGTAGAATAATTTTTTTTTTTTTTTTTGGGTCCCTGTGTCTAGTAGATAATGTGTCCCTGGTGGTCTAGTGAATATGTGTCCGGTGGTTATAAATAATGGCCCTGGTGGTCTAGTAGAATAATGGGTCCTGGGGTCTAGTAAATAATGGTCCCTGGTGGTCTAGTAGAATAATGGTGTCCCTGGGGCTAGTGATAATGGTTTCCTGGTGGTCTGTAGAATAATGGTGTCCCTGGTGCTAGTAAATATGGTGTCCCTGGTGGTCAGTAGAATAATGGTGTCCTGGTGGTCTAGTAGAATAATGGTGTCCTGGTGGTCTAGTAGAATATGGTGTCCCTGGTGGTCTAGTAGAATAATGGTGTCCCTGTGGTCTATAGAATAATGGTGTCCCGGTGGTCTAGTAAAATGGGTCCCGTGGCTAGTAAAATAATGGTGTCCTGGTGTCTAGTAAATAATGTGTCCCGTGTCTAGTAGAATATGGGTCCTGGTGGTCTAGTAGAATAATGGTGTCCCTGGTGGTCTAGTGAATAATGGTGTCCTGGTGGTCTAGTAGAATAATGGTGTCCCTGGTGGTCTAGTAATAGGTTCCCTGTGGTCTAGTAGATAATGGTGTCCCTGGTGGTCTAGTAGAATAATGGTGTCCCTGGTGGTCTAGTAGAATAATGGTGTCCTGGTGGTCTAGTAAATAATGGTGTCCCTGGTGGTCTAGTAGAATAATGGTGTCCCTGGTGTCTAGTAGAATAATGGTGTCCTGGTGTCTAGTAGAATAATTGGTTGGTCCCTGGTGGTCTAGTAGAATAATGTGTCCCTGTGGTCTAGAATAATGTGTCCTGTGGTCTAGTAGAATATGGTGTCCTGGTGGTCTATAGAATAATGGTGTCCCTGTGGTCTAGTAAATAATGGTGTCCCTGGTGGTCTAGTAGAATAATGGTGTCCTGGTGGTCTAGTAGAATAATGGGCCGGGGTCTAGTAGAATAATGGTGTCCCGGTGTCAGTAGAAAATGTGTCCCTGTGGTCTAAGAATAATGTGTCCTGGTGGTCTAGTAGAATAATGGTGTCCCTGGTGGTCTAGTAGAATAATGGTGTCCCTGGTGGTCTAGTAGAATAATGGTGTCCCTGGTGGTCTAGTGAATAATGTGTCCCTGGTGGTCTGTAAATAATGGTGCCTGGTTAGTAGAATAATGGTGTCCCTGGTGGTCTAGTAGAATATGGTGTCCCGGTTGGTCTGTAGAATAATGGTGTCCCTGGTGGTCAGTAGAAAAGAGTAATAATGTGTCCCGGTGGTCTAGTAGAATAATGGTGTCCTGGTGGTCTAGTAGAATAATGGTGTCCCTGGTGGTCTAGTAGATAATGGTGTCCCTGGTGGTCTAGTAGAATAATGGTGTCCCTGGTGGTCTAGTAGAATAATGGTGTCCCTGGTGTCTAGTAGAATAATGGTGTCCCTGGTGGTCTAGTAGAATAATGGTGTCCCTGGTGGTCTAGTAATAATGGTGTCCCTGGTGGTCTAGTAGAATAATGGTGTCCTGGTGGTCTAGTAGAATAATGGTGTCCCTGGTGGTCTAGTAGAATAATGGTGTCCCTGGTGGTCTAGTAGAATAATGTGTCCTGGTGGTCTAGTAGAATAATGGTGTCCCTGGTGTCTAGTAGAATAATGGTGTCCTGGTGGTCTAGTAGAATAATGGTGTCCCTGGTGGTCTAGTAGAATAATGGTGTCCCTGGTGGTCTAGTAGAATAATGGTGTCCTGGTGGTCTAGTAGAATAATGGTGTCCCTGGTGGTCTAGTAGAAATGTGTCCTGGTCAAGAATAGGTGTCCCTGGTGGTCTAGTAGAATAATGGTGTCCCTGGTGGTCTAGTAGAATAATGGTGTCCCTGGTGGTCTAGTAGAATAATGGTGTCCCTGGTGGTCTAGTAGAATAATGGTGTCCCTGGTGGTCTAGTAGAATAATGGTGTCCCTGGTGGTCTAGTAGAATAATGGTGTCCCTGGTGGTCTAGTAGAATAATGGTGTCCCTGGTGGTCTAGTAGAATAATGGTGTCCCTGGTGGTCTAGTAGAATAATGGTGTCCCTGGTGGTCTAGTAGAATAATGTGTCCCTGGTGGTCTAGTAGAATAATGGTGTCCCTGGTGGTCTAGTAGAATAATGGTGTCCCTGGTGGTCTAGTAGAATAATGGTGTCCCTGGTGGTCTAGTAGAATAATGGTGTCCCTGGTGGTCTAGTAGAATAATGGTGTCCCTGGTGGTCTAGTAGAATAATGGTGTCCCTGGTGGTCTAGTAGAATAATGGTGTCCCTGGTGGTCTAGTAGAATAATGGTGTCCCTGGTGGTCTAGTAGAATAATGGTGTCCCTGGTGGTCTAGTAGATTAATGGTGTCCCTGGTGGTCTAGTAGAATAATGGTGTCCCTGGTGGTCTAGTAGAATAATGGTGTCCCTGGTGGTCTAGTAGAATAATGGTGTCCCTGGTGGTCTAGTAGAATAATGGTGTCCCTGGTGGTCTAGTAGAATAATGGTGTCCCTGGTGGTCTAGTAGAATAATGGTGTCCCTGGTGGTCTAGTAGAATAATGGTGTCCCTGGTGGTCTAGTAGAATAATGGTGTCCCTGGTGGTCTAGTAGAATAATGGTGTCCCTGGTGGTCTAGTAGAATAATGGTGTCCTGGTGGTCTAGTAGAATAATGGTGTCCCTGGTGGTCTAGTAGAATAATGGTGTCCCTGGTGGTCTAGTAGAATAATGGTGTCCCTGGTGGTCTAGTAGAATAATGGTGTCCCTGGTGGTCTAGTAGAATAATGGTGTCCCTGGTGGTCTAGTAGAATAATGGTGTCCCTGGTGGTCTAGTAGAATATATGGTGTCCCTGGTGGTCTAGTAGAATAATGGTGTCCCTGGTGGTCTAGTAGAATAATGTGTGTCCCTGGTGGTCTAGTAGATAATGGTGTCCCGGTGGTCTAGTAGAATAATGGTGTCCCTGGTGGTCTAGTGTATGAATAATAATGAATTGTATTGAATTTTGCACCTTATTGCTGGAAATTACAGAAGATTGGTTGCAGTATTATGAGAACGTCACTGACTTGCTGCAGGACAGACTGACGGATGCTATATAAAGATGGCGGCTTTTGGGGTTCTTCTTCCTATGAATAGTTTTGCAGGCAGATGCACTCGGGGCTCACGAGTCGGCGGATTCTTCATCCTGTCCCCCATTCACGATCTGATGGATGACGCTTCCGTGTTTATCGTCGTTTATATTTTAGTAAATGCAAATATATGTAAAACAAGCATATAGCACAATTAGCGCAGTTTCATTAGCGGCGCTGCCGGAGAAGAGTGCGCGGCATTAATAATTGTTACCATATGTATCAGCGGTATTTACATATATTGTGCGGTAATGGCGTCATCTCTCATGGAGGCTGACACCGGTGTCAGTGTAATTACAGCGGGGGAGGGGAGACAGATCCCCGGATTTAATGAGCTGCTTAACACCAGCGCAGTATGAGGAAGGAAGCTGGAGCCGGAATATGGCGGAGATTTCTGCTGTGATCTCCTATACAAGGTGCGGAGGAGACGCCCAGGACGTGGGGTGTAATAATGGGCATAATACACCCCTATACCAATGATATTACGCCTCAATACCAATGATACTACACCCCAATACCAATGATACTACACCCACATACCAATGATATTACACCCCCACACCAATGATACTACGCCCCAATACCAATAGTATTACACCCCCACACCAATGATACTACGCCCCAATACCAATGATACTACACCCCCACACCATGATATACACCCCAATACCAATGATACTAACCCCATACCAATGATATTACACCCCCACACCAATGATACTACACCCCATACCAATGATATTACACCCCCACACCAATGATACTACACCCCAATACCAATGTACTACTACATTACCCCACATCCAATGATATTACGCCCCCATACCAATGATACTACACCCCATACCAATGATACTACACCCCATACCAATGATATTACGACCCCCACACCAATGATACTACCCCAATACAATGATACTACACCCAATACCAATGATATTACCCCCCACACCAATGATACTACACCCCAATACCAATGATACTACACCCACTACCAATGATTTCCCCCCACACCAATGATACTACACCCCAACCATGATACACACCCATACCATATTACCCCCACACCAATGATACTACCCCACCAAATACCAATAGTATTACACCCCCACACCAATGATACTACGCCCCACAATGTTACACCCCCACCAATGATACAGCCCAATACCAATGTATTACACCCCCATACCAATGATACTACGCCCCAATACCAATAGTATTACACCCCCACACCAATGATACTACACCCCAATACCAATGATATACACCCCAACCAATGATACTACACCCCAATACCAATGATACTACACCCCATACCAATGATATACACCCCACTATACCAATGTATATTACACCCCAATACCAATGATACTACACCCCTATACCAATGATTACGCCCATACATGATACTACACCCCAATCCAATGATACTACACCCATCCAATGATATTACGCCCCACACCAATGATACTACGCCCCATACCAATAGTATTACACCCCCACACCAATGATACTACGCCCCAATACCAATAGTATTACACCCCCACACCAATGATACTACACCCCAATACCAATGATACTACACCCCCACACCAATGATACTACACCCCCACACCAATGATACTACACCCCACACCAATGATATTACGCCCCACACCAATGATACTACGCCCCAATACCAATAGTATTACACCCCACACCAATGAAACTACACCCCTATACCAATGATATTACGCCCCTATACCAATGATATTACGCCCCCAACCAATGATACTACGCCCCAATACCAATAGTATTACACCCCCACACCAATGATACTACACCCTATACCAATGATATTACGCCCCAATTCCAATGATACTACGCCCCAATACCAATAGTATTACACCCCCACACCAATGGTACTACAACCCCATACCAATGATATTACGCCCCAATACCAATGATATTATGCCCAATACCAATGATATTACACCCCCATACCAATGATATTACACCCCAATACCAATGATATTATGCCCCAATACCAATGATATTATGCCCCATACCAATGATATTACGCCCCAATACCAATGATATTATGCCCCAATACCAATGATATTACGCCCCAATACCAATGTTACTACACCCCCATAGCAATGTTACTACACCCCCATACCAATAATATTACACCCCATACCAATGATATTACACCCCCATACCAATGATATTACACCCCAATACCAATGGTAATTTACACCCCAATACCAATGATATTACACCCCCATACCAATGATATTACACCCCATACCAATGATATTACACCCCATACCAATGATATTACACCCCAATACCAATGATATTACACCCCCATACCAATGATATTCACCCCAATACCAATGGAAATACACCCCATACCAATGATATTACACCCCAATACCAATGGTAATACACCCCCATACCAATGATATTACACCCAATACCAATGGTAATACACCCCCATACCAATGATATTACACCCCATACCAATGATATTACACCCCATACCAATGATATTACACCCCAATACCAATGGTATACACCCCCATACCAATGATATTACACCCCATACCAATGATATTACACCCCAATACCAATGGTATACACCCCATACCAATGATATTACACCCCAATACCAATGGTAATACACCCCTATACCAATGATATTACGCCCCAATACCAATGATATTACGCCCCAATACAAATGGTACTACACCCCCATACCAATGTTACTACGCCCCAATACCAATGTTATACACCCCCACACCAATGGTACTACACCCCAAATTTACCAATGATACTACACCCATATATCAATGATATTACGCCCCAATACCAATGATACTACACCCCACACCAATGATACTACACCCCCATACCAATGGTATTACACCCCCATACCAATGGTACTACAACCCCATACCAATGATACTACACCCAATACCAATGGTATTACACCCCCATACCAATGATACTACACCCATATATCAATGATACTACACCTCAATACCAATGATACTACACCCAATACCAATGATATTACGCCCCTATACCAATGGTATTACACCCCCATACCAATGATACTACACCCCAATACCAATGGTATTACACCCCATACCAATGATACTACACCCATATATCAATGATATTACACCTCAATACCAATGATACTACACCCCAATACCAATGATATTACGCCCCTATACCAATGATACTACACCCCATACCAATGGTACTACTCCCACATACCAATGCTATTACACCCCCACACCAATGTTACTACGCCCATATATCAATGATATTACACCTCCATACCAATATGGGGGACATATATTACATGAAAGATCCCAGGATGGGGGCATTATACCAGGATGGGGACATATATTACATGAAGGATCCCAGGATGGGGGCATTATACCAGGATGGGGACATATATTACATAAAAGATCCCAGGATGGGGGCATTATACCAGGATGGGGACATATATTACATAAAAGATCCCAGGATGGGGCATTATACCAGGATGGGGACATATATTACATAAAAGATCCCAGGATGGGGGACATTATACCAGGATGGGGACATATATTACATAAAAGATCCCAGGATGGGGGCATTATACCAGGATGGGGACATATATTACATAAAAGATCCCAGGATGGGGAGAATTATACCAGGATGGGGACATATATTACATAAAAGATCCCAGGATGGGGGCATTATACCAGGATGGGGACATATATTACATAAAAGATCACAGGATGGGGGGCATTACACCAGGATGGGGACATATATTACACGAAGTATGCCAGGATGGGGGACATTATACCAGGATGGGGACATATATTACATAAAAGATCCCAGGATGGGGGCATTATACCAGGATGGGGACATATATTACATAAAAGATCCCAGGATGGGGGCATTATACCAGGATGGGGGACATATATTACATGAAGGATCCCAGGATGGGGGACATTATGCCAGGATGGGGACATATATTACATAAAAAATCCCAGGATGGGGGACATTATTCCAGGATGGAGACATATATTATGTGAAGGCTCCAAGGATGGGAAGCATATATTTATAAAAGGATCCCGGTATGGGAGACATTATAACAGGATGGGTTGCATACATTACATGAAGGATCCCAGGATGGGGGCATTATACCAGGATGGGGGCATATATGGCATGATAGATCACAGGATGGGGGCATTACAGTTATATGAAAAAGTTTGGGCACCCCTATTAATCTTAAGCTTAATGTTTGATAAAAATTGGTGTTTTTGCAGCAGCTATTTCAGTTTGATATATCTAATAACTATTGGACACAGTAATGTTTCTGCCTTGAAATGAGGTTTATTGTACTAACAGAAAATGTACAATCTGCATCCAAACAAAATTTGACAGGTGCATAAGTATGGGCACCTCACCAGAAAAGTGACATTAATATTTAGTAGAGCCTCCTTTTGCCTCTAGTCGCTTCCTGTAGCTTTTAATGAGTTGCTGGATCCTGGATGAAGGTATTTTTGACCGTTCCTCCTTACAAAACAATTCCAGTTCAGTTAAGTTTGATGGTCGCCGAGCATGGACAGCCCTCTTCAAATGATCCCACAGATGTTCACTGATATTCAGGTCTGGGGACTGGGATGGCCATTCCAGAACATTGTAATTGTTCCTCTGCATGAATGCCTGAGTAGATTTGGAGCGGTGTTTTGAATCATTGTCTTGCTGAAAGATCCATCCCCTGCGTAACTTCAACTTTGTCACTGATTCTTGAACATTATTATCAAGAATCTGCTGATACTGAGTGGAATCCATGCGTCCCTCAACTTTATCAAGATTCCCGGTGCCGGCATTGGCCACACAGCCCCAAAGCATGGTGGAACCTCCACCAAATTTTACTGTGGGTAGCAAGTGTTTTTCTTGGAATGCTGTGTTTTTTTGACGCCATGCATAACGCCTTTTTGTATGACCAAACAGCTCAATCTTGGTTTCATCAGTCCACAGGACCTTCTTCCAAAAAGAAATTGGCTTCTCCAAATGTGCTTTTGCATCCCTCAGTCGACTCTGTTTGTGGCGTGCTTGCAGAAACGGCTTCTTTCACATCACTCTCCCATACAGCTTCTCCTCGTGTAAAGTGCGTTGTATAGTTGACCGATGCACAGTGACACCATCTGCAGCAAGTTGATGCTGCAGCTCTCTGGAGGTGGTCTGAGGATTGTCCTTGACTGATCTCACCATTCTTCTTCTCTGCCTTTCTGATGTTTTTCTTGGCCTGCCACTTCTGGCCTTAACAAGAACTGTCCCTGTGTTCTTCCATTTCCTTACTATGTTCCTCACAGTGGAAACTGACAGGTTAAATCTCTGAGACAGCTTTTTGTATCCTTCCCCTGAACAACTATATTGAATAATCTTTGTTTTCAGATCATTTGACAGTTGTTTTGAGGAGCCCATGATGCCACTCTTCAGAGGAGAATCAAACAGGAGAACAACTTGCAAGTGGCCACTTTAAGTAGCTTTTCTCATGCTATGAAGATCAAAGCTCAATGAGGTTACAAAACAAAAAAAAAGTGCTTTAGTAAGTCAGTAAAAAGTAGGTAGGAGTATTTAAAACAAGAAAATGATAAGGGTGCCCATACTTATGCACCTGTCAAATTTTGTTTGGATGCAGATTGCATATTTTCTGTTAGTACAATAAACCTCATTTCAAGGCAGAAACATTACTGTGTCCAATAGTTATTAGATATATCAAACTGAAATAGCTGCTGCAAAAACACCAATTTTTATACAACATTAAGCTTAAGATTAATAGGGGTGCCCAAACTTTTTCATATAACTGTATACCAGGATGGGGACATATATTACATGAAAGATCCCAGGATGGGGGGCATTATACCAGGATGGGGGACATATATTACATGAAAGATCCCAGGACGGGGGACATTATACCAAGATGGGGACATTTATTACATGAAGGATCCCACGATGGGGGCATTATACCAAAATGGGGACATATATTACATAAAGAATTCCAGGATGGGGACATTATACCAGAATGGGGACATATATTATATGATAGATCCCAGGATGGGGCATTACACCAGGATGGAGGAAATATATTACGTGAAGGATCCAAGAATGTGGGGCATTATTCCAGGATGTGGATGTATATTACATGAAAGATCACAGGATGGGGGGCATTACACCAGGATGGGGAACATATATTACATGAAGTATGCCAGGATGGGGAACATTATGCCAGGATGGGGACATATATTACATGAAAGATCCCACGTTGGGGGACATTATACCAAGATGGGGACATATATTACACGAAGTATGCCAGGATGGGGGACATTATACCAGGATGGGGACATATATTACATGAAAGATTCCAGGATGGGGGCATTATACCAGGATGGGGACATATATTACATGAAAGATCCCAGGATGGGGAGAATTATACCAGGATGGGGACATATATTACATGAAGGATCCCAGGATGGGGGGCATTATACCAGGATGGGAGACATATATTACATGAAGGATCCCAGGATGGGGGGCATTATACCAGAATGGAGACATATATTACATGAAGTATCCCAGGATGGGGGGCATTATAACCAGGATGGGGGACATATATTACATGAAAAATCCCAGGATGGGGTCATTATATCAGAATGGGGGCATATATTACATGAAAGATCCCATAATGGGGGGCATTATACTAGGATGGGGGACATATATTACATGAAAAATCCCTGGATGAGGACATTATACAAGGATGGGGGACATATATTACATGAAGTATCCCAGGATGGGGACATTATACCAGGATGGGGACATATATTACATGAAAGATCCTAGGATGGGGGACATTATACCCGGATGGGGACATATATTACATGAAGGATCCCAGGATGGGGGGCAATATACCAGGATGGCGACACATATTACATGAAAGATCCTAGGATGGGGGACATTATACCCGGATGGGGACATATATTACATGAAGTATCCCAGGATGGGGGATATTATAGCAGGATGGGGGACATATATTACATGAAGTATCCCAGGATGGGGGGCATTATACCAGGATGGGGACATATATTACATGAAGGATCCCAGGATGGGGGCATTATACCAGGATGGGGGACATATATTACATGAAAAATCCCAGGATGGGGTCATTATATCAGAATGGGGGGCATTTATTACATGAAAGATCCCATAAAGGGGGGCATTATACTAGGATGGGGGACATATATTACATGAAAAATCCCTGGATGAGGGACATTATACAAGGATGGGGGACATATATTACATGAAGTATCCCAGGATGGGGGACATTATACCAGGATGGGACATATATTACATGAAAGATCCTAGGATGGGGACATTATACCCGGATGGGGACATATATTACATGAAGGATCCCAGGATGGGGGCAATATACCAGGATGGCGACACATATTACATGAAAGATCCTAGGATGGGGACATTATACCCGGATGGGGACATATATTACATGAAGTATCCCAGGATGGGGGATATTATAGCAGGATGGGGGACATATATTACATGAAGTATCCCAGGATGGGGGACATTATACCAGGATGGGGGACATATATTACATGAAAGATCCTAGGATGGGGGACATTATACCCGGATGGGGACATATATTATTGGAAGGAGTCCATGATGAGGAACAGTATTCCAGGATGGGGACATATATTACTGAAAGGGTGAAGGAGTGGGGGCATTATACCAGGATGGGACATACATTACATGAAGGATCCCAGGATGGGGGACATTATAGCAGGATGGGGACATATATTATTGGAAGGAGTCCATGATGTGGAACAGTATTCCAGGATGGGGGACATATAGTAACGGAAGGGACCCAGGATGGGGGGCATTATACCAGGATGGGGACATATATTACATGAAGGATCCCAGGATGAGGGACATTATATCAGGATGGTGACATATATTATTGGAAGGAGTCCATGATGAGGAACAGTATTCCAGGATGGGGACATATATTACTGAAAGGGTGAAGGATGGGGGGCATTATACCAGGATGGGGACATATATTACATGAAGGATCCCAGGATGGGGGACATTATAGCAGGATGGGGACATATATTATTGGAAGGAGACCATGATGTGGAACAGTATTCCAGGATGGGGGACATATAGTAACAGAAGGGACCCAGGATGGGGGGCATTATACCAGGATGGGGACATATATTACATGAAGGATCCCAGGATGAGGGACATTATATCAGGATGGGGACATATATTATTGGAAGGAGTCCATGATGAGGAACAGTATTCCAGGATGGGGACATATATTACTGAAAGGGTGAAGGATGGGGGGCATTATACCAGGATGGGGACATATATCACATGAAGGATCCCAGGATGGGGGACATTATAGCAGGATGGGGACATATATTATTGGAAGGAGACCATGATGTGGAACAGTATTCCAGGATGGGGGACATATAGTAACGGAAGGGACCCAGGATGGGGGATATTATAGCAGGATGGAGGACAAATATTACTGAAAGTGTGAAGGATGGGGGGCATTAGACCAATATTGCGGACATACATTACTGGAAGAGGTCCAGCATGCTGGCATTACCCCAGGATGAGATACATATATTACTGTAAACGACCCAGAATGGGGGGCATCATACCTGGAAGAGTCCTCTGGGGTCCTCTAGTTATGTCACTGCCTCCAAGCTTCTCTGACATGGCCCTTCTCAGTGTTTGATTGTCATCCAACTTTACATTCTCAGATTATATTGGGGGCGAGTTTTGGGGACCCCATACTCTAATATATAAGAGGAGAGGGGTGCAAGGGGGTCTCCTCTTACATCAATATGCCCTAACGGGGGTCATCTGACCACAGCATTCCTTAGAAGGGGAACTAGACTGCCTGAATGGGGTTGGGGTCTCCGGCATCGGTTCCTTCTCTGTCCCCCAAGAAGGGAACATGATAAAGGCAGGTTAATGTGGATATTGGGGGTGATCGCTGCTCTACATCTTACACACCTGACCCATGCCAAAGACGAAAAGTTCACAAAAACTTTTAAAAAGTTTTAAAACTGGGAAACATTTCTGTTTGTTCGCTTATCTTTTCTTTCTTTCCACAATTTCCTTCCTGACAGAAAGCATTGTAAACGATCACCCTCATCGTCATGTGCGCCGGATACATGTATAGGGGCACAAGTTTCCAAATCCGTAAGAACAAAGCGTGCAGACATCACAAAAGAAAGGTCGCGGCGAGTTGACGCCATCTGTGCGCGAGACGTGAGACATCAGGAGCACAAATGATGATTTACCAATGAGTTCACCCCGAAACTTGAGGCAAAGTGATACAAAGTATCTGCAGACGCTGATAACGGAGCGGCAGAATCTCGCCGCCATCATATCTCTGGAAGAAGCAGCAGTTTTGTAAGAACTTGTGCAATCTGTAAGACTGACGGATCCCGATGTATCCATCAGTTCAGAAGGTGAACATAAAGAATGAACGGGGAAGAGAGAAATGTCTGTAAATTGCTGCTCATCCATCTGGCTGCGGCCGCGGAGAGGGCGCGATGGTGTCTTACATCTGGAATATGGGCTTTCTACTGCGCCAATTACCCACGTTTATCTCTCGTATACTGAGCTCGGCACAAACCGAGAGGTGATTAGTCAGGAAAGACAATCAAAGTGTGCTCAATGTAACGACACAGCAGCACATTACAGCCGAGCGTCAGCAATCGTACCGCAATAACTCTGCTCATTACTGGAACCATTTATAACCCAGAGCTCTCCAGGATTTCACTGAAAGACGATCATCAACAAGTAGTAAGACCGGAAGTTTATAAAGTCTCTAAATAGTGTATTATAATGGGACTTCTGTACAGGATAAAGTGATGGCCTCAGACCTGACGCTACACAATCAAGGGAATGTCACTGATTCGGACAATACTGACCTTCCTGAACCCTGACACTTAAAAGTTACATGTATACGCCTGACCATATGGTCGCTGTTATGTGATAGACCAGTGATAAGTGTTACCTGTAATACCACTCCTGACACATTTGCTGTTATGGATAGACCATGTAGTGTTACATGTAATACTGCTCCTGACTGTGATGACATCTACTACATGAGCACTGTGTATAGCTGGCTGTCTTCCCAGCCTGCACACAGGCTAGTTATCTGACTGCCAGCGCTGGAGTTTCCCTCCTCACCGCAGGTCTCCATTGTCTGCTAGTACTTTTCTCCATAGCAGCCATTATGAGATTCATTCTTTTTGGTTATAACACAGGGAGCTTTCGTTAGAAACACGAAAGTTACTGTTTGAAACTGTGTCCATCGGGCATCTCCGGTACTGGTGAGCGTAACTAACAGAACCCGAGAAATGAATTCTGGAGCACAATGAACTATTCCCCAATTTGGCTCATTAACCGTCATTTTAAAGTAAGATCATGAAGGTCGCCATTCTTCTGCAGTTCTCAGATAAGTATGCTCTGAAATTTCAGAACAAACTGAACTTCTAGCCGGGGAGGTGCCAGAAAAATCCTTTTGTGAGGTCGCGCCCACATGAAAGTCTTGCGGTGAGCCCCCCCTTGGTCATTCCTTGCGTACACTTGACTAAGAGACGCAAATAACTATGACTTTGGTCCTTCCCGGCCTTCTGCTATACCATGTAACTACAGTAAGTTTTCACTGTTCATCACGTTTATTTTTAACTGTATTGTACATAAATATGCCTCAGCTTGTCACCGTTTTTTTAACTATAAACACTGCTGCATTTAAAGGAATAAACCTATAAATTTATTAGATTTGTACTCCTGCTCTATAAAGGAATTTGCACGTGCCTGAAGTACTACCTACTGTTTTGGGGTTGCTACGGACCTCTTGATAATTGTTCAAAGTAAATCGTAGCTGGTGGCGCTAAAGGAGGGGTTAAATGTAACCTATGGGGTGCGTACGGACAGTTTATAATTTATTGCCTGCTGCGCCGGAGTAATATAATTCCTCACTGCAGCGTGCCAATAGCCAGCACACATCCAAGTACCTGTCTGCACTATTACCTAGGTCATTCCCTGAGACCTGGTAAGGTGCCAGAGAGTTGCAGTTCCTAAGTGGAAGTGGGATAATTATAAATCCTGCAGTTTAGGGGTCGGAGGCAGCACCGACGTGTGTGTCCGTTGCGTCACATTTGCGACACGGAGGGATCACAAGCCGTGATACCGGCTACGGTGGCTGACCATGTGCCGTTTCATCACATGTGGTGGCAGACGTGGGATTATAGAGCATTAGTGATCTGGTTTGAGCAATCATTCCATCACTAAAAACTGCAGAGATCTTAAGGAACCCCTGCAACAAAGTTTTGGAGAAAGACTCAGTGTTTAATTGAGTCCTGAGACAATTGTTGTACTTGCGGTTACCCTCCCTTCTCTGTTCATCCTATCTTTATTTGGCAAAATGGCTACAAAGGAGCAAGTGGTACGAAAAGCAGAGGGACACTCTTGTGGGAATCTGCGTGTACCACGGCCTTGACGACAAGAACCAAACCAAAGCCCGACTGGTCCAGGCCCTGAAGGAACTGGACGAGCCTCAGAGCGTGGCGGGCGCAGGAGCCGGCCCAAGCCAAGGTGGTACTGCAGCAGAGGCCCAAATCCTGCATGATTACACCCAGGGCGGGTTGGACCCTTAGCTGCAGGCGGCCCTGGAGGCATTCCCCGCCGACGACCGTGATGGACGCCTGAAGCTGATCCAGCAAGCTCAAGAGAGAGCTGCCCAGCGAGAGGCCGACCAGCGAGCCGAGCGCCAAGCCCAGCGGGAGGCTGAGAGAACCCAGCGGGAGGCTGAGAGAGCCGAGCGGGAGGCTGAGAGAGCCCGAGCCGAGCGGGAAGCCCAAGCGCAGAGAGCCCATGAGCTGGAGATGGTCCAGCGAGGGGGATGCTCCCCACCGCCCGGAACGGTACACCCAGTAGCTCTCAGAGTCCGAAGCCCCGGCCGGAGCACTTTCCCGTGATGGAAAAGGACGGAGACTTGGACACTTTTCTGCGGGCCTTTGATAAAGTCTGCAGACAGTACCAGCTGCCTGACAACCAATGGGCCAGGTACTTGACCCCGGGCTAAAGGGCAAAGCTCTGGAGGCGTTTGCTTCCCTCACGTCAGATCAAGATGGTGACTATGAGGCCATCAAGCAGGCCCTGATCGCCAAGTACAAGCTAACCCCTGAGGTATACCGAAAGAAGTTCCGGAACCTCCAACGTGGCCCACACGACAGTTATAGCGATGTGGTGCAAGGACTCAGGAACCACTTTGACCAGTGGATCCATGGACTGTCAGTTGACACCTTTGAGGAGCTGAGAGACCTGATGATCAAAGACCAGTTCCTGCATCTGTGCCCAGCTGAGGTCCGACAGTTCATCCTGGACCGAGAACCGGAGGACGCGGTCATAACAGCACGGATCGCCGACAGCTATGAGGCCAACCGGAAACCCGAGGTGCGGAAGCCCGTCACCGCCCGCTGGGGAGGGGGTAAGCCTGCAACCAACCCCAGTGCCCCTGCCAGTCGTCCCTCTGGAGGCACTATACCCTTTGCCTGCGCCAGGCCTACATCAGACCCCCGCCAGTGTTTCTCCTGTAAACGGACAGGACACATCAGCGCCACCTGTCCAGAGAGGCAGAAGAACCCCCCAGCCAACGCCTCTGTTCTCTTGGTGGGTGGTGTGGTGGGGAGGGTTGATGACAACGTGCAGCCCGTCCGCGTGGGGGCCCGTCTTGCTACAGGCCTCAAGGACACCGGGGCTGAACGAACCCTCATCCGACCCGAACTGGCGGCCCCTGAAGAGTTGATTCCGGGAAAAACCTTAACTGTCACCGGGATTGGGGGCGTCCACTACCCCTTGCCTATAGCCCGAGTTTTCATTGACTGGGGTGCCGGGAGCGGGGTGAAGGAAGTGGGGGTGTCCGAAAACCTGCCCACTGATGTTTTACTGGGGACTGATCTGGGGAGGATGGTCGCGTACTATGTCCCTGACACCCCTCCCCAATCTGATAATAAGATTAACGTTAACCATGATGTTGATGTTGATGATGATGGAAAACTGATTGTGTTACCTGCCAATGCTTTGCGAAGTGATTATGCAACCGATAACCTTTATTTCCCTAGGAATGATGCTGATAGTGATGTATCTGTGCCATCTGAACCTGTTAACCCTTTCTCTGAAGTGGTAGATGTGTCCACAGGTACAGGAGCGTTCAGCCACGTCGCTCTGCGGAGTGAGACGGCTGAGGAACCCCTAGCAGGAGCACGCGACAGTGCTCAAGGAAATGGGGAGGTGCATGGGAACCGTGAGGAAGGTGACGCCATGACACTGACCAGTGCCACCAAGGAAGGTAACTGGCCCATAAGTAGCACTGCTCCTGAAGTGTTGGGGGTGGATGGGGAGGTAGAGCCCATAGCAGCGCAGGCTGATGGGTCTATAGAAATCCCCGGGGAGACTGCATATGTAGCTGCTGTCACCCGCAGTAAGAGTGCCCGGATCGCAGGTAGCGCCCTGCCATCTGGACCCTCCTCCGCTACAGGAGAGACTGAACCAGAGGTGGACCCAGAGCCGGTCCCAGAGGGTCCCAGTGAGGAAGGAACCCTGACGTCACTTCTGGCTGCCTCCAGCCAGGAGTTCCAGGCCGCTCTGCACTCAGATGCGAGCCTGGAGAACTTGAGGCACCTCGCCGAGACGCCCACCTCCGTGACTGATAAGGAGAGGGTGTTCTGGGAACGAGGAAGGTTGTACCGGGAGACAGTACCCGGAGATTCCCAAAAGGAGTGGTTGAGGGAAAAACAGCTGGTCGTCCCGCACCAGTTCCGAGGTGAGTTGTTGAGGATTGCCCATGAGATTCCACTCGCTGGACACTTGGGGGTCAGCAAAACTAAGGCACGGCTGTCTCAACACTTCTATTGGCCCAAGATGGGGACAGATGTGACTAACTACTGCCGCTCCTGTATCACCTGTCAAAGAGTGGGGAAGGCGGGGCCTGCTCTAAAGGCTCCCCTGATCCCGTTGCCAGTGATAGAGTAGCCTTTCCAGAGGATCGCGGTGGACATTGTGGGCCCGCTGGCCGTCCCCAGCCGCTCTGGAAAGCAATAACATCCTTACTGTGGTAGACTACGCTACCCGGTACCCGGAGGCAGTAGCTCTGTCCTCAACTAAGGCAGATAAGGTGGCGGATGCATTGGTGACCATCTTTTCACGGGTAGGATTTCCCAGGGAGATGCTTACTGATCGAGGGACCCAATTCATGTCTCGCCTAATGAAGGCTCTCTGCAGCAAAATGCAGGTGACGCGTATGGTATCGAGTGTGTATCACCCACAGACCAATGGTTTGTGTGAGCGCTTTAACGGTACCCTCAAACAGATGCTCCGCATGCTGGTTGAGACCCAGGGACGCGATTGGGAGCGGTACCTCCCACACCTGCTGTTTGCCTACAGAGAAGTCCCGCAGGCCTCGACAGGGTTCTCCCCCTTTGAGCTCCTGTATGGCAGGCGAGTCCGGGGACCCCTTGTGTTGATAAGAGAATCCTGGGAATCTGAGCCAAACCCCACAGAAGTGTCCATCGTGGATTATGTCATGCGCTTCCGCGACAAGATGCAGACCTTGACGCAGTTGGTGCATGACAACATGACGCAGGCTCAGGCTGACCAGAAGCACTGGTACGACCAGAACGCCCGGGAGCGGACCTACCAGGTGGGTCAAAAGGTGTGGGTGCTGATCCCCGTACCAAAGGATAAGCTTCAGGCAGCCTGGGAAGGCCCGTATGTCGTGCACCAATGGCTCAACCCAGTCACCTACGTGGTCACGCTTGACCACACTCGGGGTAGGCGCAAGGCCTTTCACGTCAACATGATGAAGGCCCATCACGAACGTGAAGCCTGCGTCCTACCGGTCTGCAACCTGCCCGAGGACGGGGAGGAGGACCCCCTCCTGGACATGCTGGCCCAAGCCAAGGCCAATGGGTCCATTGAGGACATGGAGGTAAATGCCTCGCTAACCGCCTCCCAGCGGTTGCAGTTGCTGACCACTCTGGAATCCTTTCAGGCCGTGTTCACTAACCAACCCAGAAGGACCAAGTTGGCAGTCCACGAGGTGGACACCGGGAATCACGCCCCGTTACGGCGGACACCTTATCGGATCTCTGAGGAAGTGCAGCAGATTATGCGCCAGGAGATCCATGAGATGTTGCAGCTGGGGGTGATCCGACCGTCCAAAAGCGCGTGGGCCTCACCTGTAGTTCTCGTGCCAAAAAAGGATCGGACCACCCGGTTCTGCGTGGACTACAGGGGGCTCAACGCCATCACCACTTCTGATGCGCACCCAATGCCACGCATCGAGGATCTGCTGGAGCGGTTGGCGAATGCCAAGTACATATCCATCATGGATTTAAGCCGGGGATACTGGCAGATTCCCCTGAGCCCTGCGGCGCAGGAGAAATCCGCCTTTATCACCCCTTTTGGACTGTACGAGTCCACGGTCATGCCTTTCGGCATGAAGAATGCCCCTGCCACTTTTCAGCGGATGGTCAACCACCTGCTTCAGGGACTGGAGGAGTACGCTGTGGCGTACCTGGACGATATTGCCGTCTTCAGTTCCACCTGGGAGGAACACCTTCAGCATCTCCAGGAGGTGCTCAAGCGTATTCGCCAGGCAGGTCTGACCATCAAGCCGGGAAAATGCCAGATGGGCATGAGGGAGGTCCACTACCTGGGGCACCTGGTAGGCGGGAGTTCCATGAGTCCAGAGCCCGAGAAAGTGGACGCGATCGTGTCCTGGCCCACCCCAGGACCAAAAAGCAGGTGAAGTCCTTCCTGGGCACTGCAGGGTACTATAGGCGTTTCGTACCGAACTATAGCCCATTGCAAAACCCTTGATGGACCTCACCAAGGGCGGTCTACCCCAAACAGTCAGCTGGACAGATGGCTGTGAGGCGGCATTCCGAGCTTTGAAAACAGCCCTGTGCAGCTCTCCTGTGTTGAAAGCCGTCGACAGCAGTCGGCCATTCCTGGTACAGACTGACGCCAGCGAATTTGGCCTCGGTGCTGTACTCCGCCAGGTTGATTCGGGGAACCAGGAGCACCCCGTGTTGTACCTGAGCCGGAAACTTCTGCCGAGGGAAGTGGCATACTCCACCATCGAGAAGGAGTGCCTGGCCATGGTCTGGGCACTGCAACGTTTGCAGCCCTACCTGTCACGCTGTTACTGCATACAGGAGGTCCGGGGTCTATGCTGACCCTAAGCTGGGGTCCTGACTAATCCCTCTACCTGGAGGTACTGTTGATGGTACAGAGGTCCAGGCCGCCAGCGTAATCCCTACCTCCTGAGGATCCCTGAACCTCAGTGATCTAGTCCTGAGAAGGACCCTGATCACAACACAGGGGACTGGAAGGTATATGCCTAGACACAGTAATAGACGAACGAGACAGTACAAGGGGTAAACTAAAATCCACCTTGCATACAAAACTCACACCACAAACAGAGGGAACACCAACGGGTATGGAGATAAATGATAAAGCGAGGAGGGGAAAAAAGACCACACCAGGTACTCTTCACTTCAGACTTCACAATACCACGATCCGCTCTGCTGGTCTGCATGAATGCTTTCACCGACACATTCCTAGCAGACTGGCAGGTATTTGAAGGAATCCCATTAATTGCAGCTGGGTGTGGCTGGCCTTGTCTTGCACAGAGAGAGAAAGAATTAACTCCCTCACTGCCGAAAAACACCAAGTACCAAAAACTCAGCTGCGCGAAGTCAGATTGTGTAATCGCAACGATCTTCGTGGCGACACACCCGTGACACTACCTGTACGGGCGCACCTTCAAGGTGGTCACCGACCACAACCCTCTGAGCTGGCTGCACACAGTGTCCGGAACCAATGGTAGGTTGCTACGCTGGAGCCTTGCCCTACAGCAGTATGATTTTGCCGTACAACACAAGAAAGGCAGCGATCATGGGAATGCTGATGGGTTGTCACGACGTGGCGAACCCACTGAGGTGCGCATGGCGGATTACCGACAGGTCATGTCTCCGTAGCGCCCTCTAAGGGGGGGAGGTGTGATGACATCTACTACATTGAGCAGCCTGTGTATAGCTGCGCTTTCCTTCCCCCCAGCCTGCACACAGGCTTAGTGTAATCTGAGCTGCCAGCGCTGGAGTTTTCCCTCCTCACCGCGGGGGTCTCCATTGTCTGCCCATGTGCTTTTCCTCCCATAGCAGCCATTATGAGAATTCATTCTTTTTGGTTATAACACGGTGGGAGCTTTCGTTAGAAACACGAAAGTTACTGTTTTGAAACCTGTGTCCATCGGGCATCGTTCCCGTGGTACTGGTGAACCCCGTAACTCCAACAGAACCCAAGAAATGGAATTCTCGGATGCACAATGAACTATCTCAGCCAAGTTTGGGCTCATTTGAACCGTCATTTTAAAGTAAGATCATTGAATAGGTCTGCCATTCTTCTGCGAGGTTCTCAGGATGAAGTATGCTCCTGATAATCTTCCAGAACTAAAACTAGAACTTCTAGCCCGGGGAGGTGGCCAGAAAACCATCCCCTTTTGTGAGGTCAGCAGCCCACATGAATAAGTCTTGCGGTGAGCCCCCCCCTTGGTCATTCCTTGCTGTGAAGACTTGACTAAGAGATCTGCAAATGAACTATGACGTGTGGCTCCTTCCCCCGGCCTGTCTTGCCTATACCTATGTAACTACCATGTAAGTTTTTCACTTTTAATCACGTTTATTTTTAACTGTATTGTACATAACGATATTGCCTCAGCTTGTCACCGTTTTTTTAAACTATAAACACTGCCTGCATTTTAAGGAATAAACCTATAAATTTATTAGTTTGTTTCTCCTGCTCTATAAACGAATTTGCACGTGCCTGAAGTACTACGCTACTGTTTTGGGGTTGCTACGGACCCTCTTGATAATTGTTCATTAAGTAAATCGTAGCTGGTGGCAGCTAAAAGGAAGGGGTGTAAAGTGTTAACCTATTGGGTGGCGTTGGCAGTGACGGAGCAGGTTTTATAAGTGTATTGCCTGGCTGCGGCCCGGAGTAAATATAATTCCCTCACTGCAGCGTGCCCAATAGCCAGCACACATCCAAGTGACCCGTCTGGCGACTAATTATCCTAGGTGCAGTTCTCTGACTGACCTGAGGGTAAGGGGGGCGCCAGAGAGCTGCAAGTTCCTAAGTGGAAGTGGGATAATTATAAATCCCTGCAGTTTACGGGGTCGGACGGCAGCAGCCGTCGGTGTGTGTGCGCGTTTTCGTCACATTTGCGGCACGGAGGGATCACAAGCCGTGATACCCCGGGCTACCGTGTGGCGGACCGTGTGCACGTTTCATCACACTGACCACATGGTGTGCTCTTATGTGATAGACCAGTGATAAGTGTTACATGTAATACCGCTCCTGACCACATGATGCGCTGTTATGTGATAGACCAGTGATAAGTGTTACATGTAATACCGCTCCTGACCACACGGTGCACTGTTATGTGATTGAACCAGTGATAAGTGTTACATGTAATACTGCTCCTGACCACATGGTGCTGTTATGTGATAGACCAGTGATAAATGTTACATGTAATACCGCTCCTGACCACATGGTGTAATGTTATGTGATAGACCAGTGATAAGTGTTACATGTAATACCGCTCCTGACCACATGGTGTGCTGTTATGTGATAGACCAGTGATAAGTGTTACATGTAATACCGCTCCTGACCACATGGTGTGCTGTTATGTGATAGACCAGTGATAAGTGTTACATGTAGTACCGCTCCTGACCACATGGTGTGCTGTTATGTGATAGACCAGTGATAAGTGTTACATGTAATACCGCTCCTGACCACATGGTGTGCTGTTGTGTGATAGACCGGTGATAAGTGTTACCTGTAATACCGCTCCTGACCACATGGTGTGCTGTTATGTGATATACCAGTGGTAAGTGTTACCTGTAATACCGCTCCTGACCACATGGTGTGCTGTTATGTGATAGACCAGTGATAAGTGTTACATGTAATACTGCTCCTGACCACATGGTGTGTTGTTATGTGATAGACCAGTGATAAGTATTACATGTAATACCGCTCCTGACCACATGGTGTGCTGTTATGTGATAGACCAGTGATAAGTGTTACATGTAATACCGCTCCTGACCACATGGTGTGCTGTTATGTGATAGACCAGTGATAAGAGTTACATGTAATACCGCTCCTGACCACATGGTGTGCTGTTATGTGATAGACCAGTGATCAGTGTTACATGTAATACCGCTCCTGACCACATGGTGCGCTGTTATGTGATAGACCAGTGATAAGTGTTACATGTAATACCACTCCTGACCACATGGTGTGCTGTTATGTGATATACCAGTGATAAGTGTTACATGTAATACCGCTCCTGACCACATGGTGCGCTGTTATGTGATAGAACAGTGATAAGTGTTACATGTAATACCGCTCCTGACCACATGGTGTGCTGTTATGTGATAGACCAGTGATAAGTGTTACATGTAATACCGCTCCTGACCACATGGTGCGCTGTTATGTGATAGACCAGTGATAAGTGTTACATGTAATACTGCTCCTGACCACATGGTGTGCTGTTATGTGATAGACCAGTGATAAGTGTTACATGTAATACCGCTCCTGACCACATGGTGTGCTGTTATGTGATAGACTAGTGATAAGTGTTACATGTAATACCGCTCCTGTCCACAGGATGCGCTGTTATGTGATTGAACCAGTAATAAGTGTTACATGTAATACTGCTCCTGACCACATGGTGTGCTGTTATGTGATAGACCAGTGATAAGTGTTACATGTAATACCGCTCCTGACCACATGGTGTGCTGTTATGTGATAGACTAGTGATAAGTGTTACATGTAATACCACTCCTGACCACATGGTGCTGTTATGTGATAGACCAGTGATAAATGTTACATGTAATACCGCTCCTGACCACATGGTGTGCTGTTATGTGATAGACCAGTGATAAGTGTAAGGCCGGCGTCAGACACAACTACAAAAAATCGGTCCGTTTTAGTCGGTCGATTATCGGAGCAAAATGTAAACATCACACATCCTTCTGGCATCCGATTTTCCTTCAAAGATGCGATTTAGTCGCATGTGTGTGTACCTTGTAACATCCGATTTTCATCCGACTTGCAAGATTTTCTTGCAGGCTTGCAAAACTGACATATAATGGATCCAAAAGAATAGTATTTAAATCACAAAAGAAAGAATAGATATATACACATAGAACACATATATATATATATATATACATGTCATTGTGACATGTATATATATATATATATTTATAGTTGTTACACTTCTACATACTGTAATAGCCGCTAATTCAATTGCCGGCTTTTGTGAAATCACAGAAGCCGACATGAAATTATACATTGTTTAGACACAGTTAACCATGTCATTTCCTGTATTTTGATATATGGTTTGAACTTACAATTACATAAGTGTCTGTGTACAAAATTTCAGACATGTAGGGGTTAATTAAATGTGTAAATTCGTTGTAAAAAAATGCGGGGGTTCCCGCTGTATTTTCTCCACCAGACAGACAAAGCAAGCGAGTGGGGGCAGATAATAATAGCCTAGGGAGGGTACATTTTTTTGTGCCCCCCCTGGCTACTAACATCTGCCCCCAGACACCCCAGAAAGGGCAAATCTATAATTAGATTTGCCCTTTCTGGCACTTTGCCCGTCTATTCCCATTGCCCTGTAGCGGTGGCGAATGGGTTAATAAGGCGTTAATGTCACCTTAGTATTGAAAGGTGACCTTAAGGCAGGTTAATAATTGAGAGCTGTCAATTAGACAACTATCAATTATTAATCCGATTGTATGAAAGAAAAATCAAACACACACATTTAATAAAAAAAAGTTTAATGAAATAATCACACAGTTTTTGACCATATTTTATTTTCCTGCTAAAACCATTTCCTGTAATAAAAAGAAAATAAAAAAGCAAAATTATTCTTACCAATCCGATGTACAGTCAGGTCCCACGGTGTAATCCATCAGAAAGGGTTAACAGGTTAGGGCTCGCAGAAAGCTAATGCTGTCTGCTGAGCTCTTACCCCCCCCCCCCCCCCCGAATGAATAACTTCCTCTTCCAGTGAAAGGAGAGGAAGAGATGAATGAATGGAGCTTAATTGATTCATTGCCACTTTCACTTCAGTGACCTGACCTAAGGTGAAAGTGGACACAATCAATTAAGCTTCATTCATTAATCACATCCTCTCCTGTCGGCAGGAGATAAGCTCATTCATTCAGGAGCTATTAGATGAGCATGCAGCATTAGTTGTGCTGTCTAGCTGATTGCTAGTTAACCCTTTGTGAAGGATTACATCGTGGGACGTGACAGATCGCCAGATAGGTAAGAATAATGTTGTTTTATTATTTTATATTTATTTTAGGAGATCAAGGGCGTCGCACGGATTAAGAGTAAAATAAAAGATGGTCAAAAAAATGTGTTTTTATTTCATTAAAATTATTTATTCTTAAAGTGTGTGTGTTTTTTTATTTACTTCAATAGGATTAATAATTGATAGTTGTCTAATTGACAGCTCTCAATTATTAACTTGCCTTAAAGTGACCTTTCAATTGCAAGGTCATTTTAACCCCTTATTAACCCATTCGCCACCGCTACAGGGCAATGGGAATAGACGGGCAAAGTGCCAGAAAGGGCAAATCTAATTAGAGATTTGCCCTTTCTGGGGTGTCTGGGGGCAGATGTTAGTAGCCAGGGGGGCACAAAAAATGTACCCTCCCTAGGCTATTATTATCTGCCCCCACTCGCTTGCTTTGTCTGTCTGGTGGAGAAAATACAGCGGGAGCCCACGCATTTTTTTTCAACGAATTTACACCTTTAATTAACCCCTACATGTCTGAAATTTTGCACACATATACTTATGTAAAGGTACTGCCACACTAAACGCTCCCGCTAACGATCACGATAACGACGCATACTAATGCGATCGTTTTTGTGATCGTTTTAATGTCGCTAGTAGCTGCCACACTTAGTGATCTCGTTAACGACGCATAAGCGGTTAGCGATCTCATTAACGACTTTAACGGTCATTGCGATGTAAAAAACAGCGCACATCGCTCACAAAAGGTGCCAGACACAGCGATATAGGCTCACCATGGGACGCCAACGATCTAAATACGGTCCAGAACTCTAGTGAACGATCAGCGAGATCACAGCAGGGGCCACGTCGTTGCTACATGCCACACACAACAACGTCACTAACGAGATCGCTAAATAGTGACATATTTTAGCGATCTCGTTAGCGACGCTGTTTAGTGTGGCATACCCTTAATTGTAAGTTCAAACCATATATCAAAATACAGGAAATTACATGGTTAACTGTATGTAAACAATGTATCATTTCATGTCGGCTTCTGTGATTTCACAAAAGCCGGCAATTGAATTAGCGGCTATAACAGTATGTAGAAGTCTAGGAACTATAAATATATATATATATATATTATATATATACATGTCACAATTACAATTTATATATATATATATAGTTGGATTCTATGTGTGGATATGTATTGATTCTATTCTTTATTAAAGCTGTCAGTGTGATTTTACAGTATAGCCGGGGATGAATTGCCGGCTTTTCTAAAGGACACCGATGCGATTTCATCGCAAGTCACACATGCGGTCCGTTTGTAATCAGATTTTTCATCGCTCCCATAGACTTGCATTGGCGATAGTCGACCCACAATCGGTGACAATCGCAGCATGCTGCGATTGTACACGGACGTTTAAAACGGACCACAAAAAATCTGATACTGGGAGCTGCTCCATAGATTAACATAGGTCCTACTGCAATACGATATTTCATCGTATTGCAGTCGTCCGATTCTGTCGCCAGTGTGACGCCGGCCTTACATGTAATACCGCTCCTGACCACATGGTGTGCTGTTACGTGATAGACCAGATGAATTAGTGTTACATGTAATACCGCACCTGACCACATGGTGTGCTGTTATGTATAGACCATGATAAGTGTTACATGTAATAACTGCTCCTGACCACATGGTGCGCTGTTATGTGATAGACCAGTGATAAGTGTTACATGTAATACCGTCCTGACCACATGATGCGCTGTTATGTGATAGACCAGGATAAGTGTTCATGTAGTACCGCTCCTGACACAATGGTGTGCTGTTATGTGATAGACCATGATAAGTGTTACATGTAATACCGCTCTGACCACATGGTGTGCTGTTATGTGATAGACAGTGAAATTGTTACATGTAAAACGCTCCTGACCACATGGTGCTCTGTTATGTGATAGACCATGAAAGTGTTACATGTAGTACCGCTCCTGACCACATGGTGTGCTTTATGTGATAGCCAGTGATAATGTTACATGTAATACCGCTCCTGACCACATGGTGTGCTGTTATGTGATAGACCAGTGATAAGTGTTACATGTAATACCGCTCCTGACCACATGGTGTGCTGTTATGTGATAGACCAGTGATAAGTGTTACATGTAATACTGCTCCTGACCACATGGTGCGCTGTTATGTGATAGACCAGAGATAAGTGTTACATGTAATACCGCTCCTGACCACATGGTGCGCTGTTATGTGATAGACCAGTGATAAGTGTTACATGTAGTACCGCTCCTGACCACATGGTGTGCTGTTATGTGATAGACCAGTGATAAGTGTTACATGTAATACCGCTCCTGACCACATGGTGCGCTGTTATGTGATAGACCAGAGATAAGTGTTACATGTAATACCGCTCCTGACCACATGGTGCGCTGTTATGTGATAGACCAGTGATAAGTGTTACATGTAGTACCGCTCCTGACCACATGGTGTGCTGTTATGTGATAGACCAGTGATAAGTGTTACATGTAATACCGCTCCTGACCACATGGTGCGCTGTTATGTGATAGACCAGTGATCAGTGTTACATGTAATACCGCTCCTGACCACATGGTGCGCTGTTATGTGATAGACCAGTGATAAGAGTTACATGTAATACTGCTCCATCTAGTGGTGGAACCATTAACTGCGCTTCACTATATCAATGTGTTAATGACCTGTGACGCGGGTGACACCTGTGACGTGTGTGACCAGTACACCGGACCGCCGTCACACTCACTCTCAGGTTCAGGTCTCTACTTTCGCTGCAGATTCTTTAAGTATTGTAAAGAAATGTCAATATGATTTTTGTAAAAACGGAAAAGGAGCAGATTTTTTTTCTCCTTTTAGATGTGATTAAGCTTCACCCTAAAGAAAAGTGAAGCCCAAAGAAGATGAAAGTATGTGACCCCCCAGTGTGAGCCGGTGCTTGATCTGCTCCTTGCCTGTGACTTTTTCCCTGTCCTCGGGGGAGAGAGCCGGAGCGCCGCGGTGCGCGGGGAGGGCGGCAGAATAAAATTTATCTCAACACTCCGGGAAGGTGTCATTATCTCTGAGAGCAAAGGGAACGGATACAATCTCCTCTCTGCGAAGTTCCAGCTCCAAAGTGCTGGCCCAGGGGGATCCGGCAGAGGAATACATTAATATCAGCCCATTGTCTGCGCCGTCCCTGTGCTCCCCTGAGATGACCGAGCCGCAGTCACAGCGCAGACACCTGTGAGCTGCAGACGACACAGGCGCATACATTACCCGTCCCGTGTGCCCCGTTACACACGTTATATATCGCTGCATTTCTCATCATCATGGATTCTGATCCCTGGCAGGGATGAGCCCAGGGTATTTCGGAGGAAGGTCGAGTCCCACCCGGCGATGGCGGGATCAAGGACAAGTTTGTCTTCAAGGTCAAATTTGGAGGAGAGGACATTTACAGTGACTTCACATGTGACACAGTCTGGAGCTTTACTGCCCGAATTGAGTTGTTCTTCCTGGACGCAGATTTGGTGGACGTCTTGCATGGATCTGTAGATTCGGTGGACATCTTGCGTGGATCTGTAGATTTGGTGGACATCTTGCGTGGATCTGTAGATTCTGTGGACATCTTGCGTGGGCCTGTAGATTTGGTGGCCGTCTTGCGTGGAGCTGTAGATTTGGTGGACATCTTGCGTGGATCTGTAGATTTGGGGGACATCTTGCGTGGATCTGTAGATTCGGTGGACATCTTGCGTGGGCCTGTAGATTCGGTGGACATCTTGCATGGATCTGTAGATTTGGTGGACATCTTGCGTGGAGCTGTAAATTCGGTGGACATCTTGCGTGGATTTGTAGATTTGGGGGACATCTTGCATGGGCCTGTAGATTTGGTGGACATCTTGCGTGGATCTGTAGATTTGGGGGACATCTTGCGTGGGCCTGTAGATTCGGTGGACATCTTGCGTTGATCTGTAGATTCGGTGGACATCTTGCGTGGAGCTGTAGATTCGGTGGACGTCTTGCGTGGATCTGTAGATTCGGTGGACATCTTGCGTGGATCTGTAGATTCAGTGGACATCTTGCTTGGGCCTGTAGATTCGGTGGACATCTTGCGTTGATTTGTAGATTCGGTGGACGTCTTGCATGGATCTGTAGATTCAGTGGACATCTTGCGTGGATCTGTAGATTCGGTTGACATCTTGCGTGGATCTGTAGATTCGGTGGACATCTTGCGTGGATCTGTAGATTTGGTGGACGTCTTGCGTGGATCTGTAGATTCGGTTGACATCTTGCGTGGATCTGTAGATTCGGTGGACATCTAGCGTGGATCTGTAGATTCGGTTGACATCTTGCGTGGATCTGTAGATTCGGTGGACGTCTTGCGTGGATCTGTAGATTCGGTGGACGTCTTGCGTGGATCTGTAGATTTGGTGGACATCTAGCGTGGGCCTGTAGATTTGGTGGACGTCTTGCGTGGATCTGTAGATTCGATTGACATCTTGCGTGGATCTGTAGATTCGGTGGACGTCTTGCGTGGATCTGTAGATTCGGTGGACATCTTGCGTGGATCTGTAGATTCGGTGGACATCTTGCGTGGATCTGTAGATTTGGTGGACGTCTTGCGTGGATCTGTAGATTCGGTTGACATCTTGCGTGGATCTGTAGATTCGGTGGACGTCTTGCGTGGATCTGTAGATTCGGTGGACGTCTTGCGTGGATCTGTAGATTTGGTGGACATCTAGCGTGGATCTGTAGATTTGGTGGACATCTTGCGTTGAGCTGTAGATTCGGTGGACATCTTGCGTGGATTTGTAGATTTGGGGGACATCTTCTATGGGCCTGTAGATTCGGTGGACGTCTTGCGTGGATCTGTAGATTCGGTGGACATCTTGCGTGGATCTGTAGATTCGGTGGACGTCTTGCGTGGATCTGTAGATTCGGTGGACATCTTGCGTGGATCTGTAGATTCGGTTGACATCTTGCGTTGATTTGTAGATTCGGTGGACGTCTTGCGTGGATCTGTAGATTCGGTTGACATCTTGCGTGGATCTGTAGATTCGGTGGACATCTTGCGTGGGCCTGTAGATTCGGTGGACATCTTGCGTTGATTTGTAGATTCGGTGGACGTCTTGCGTGGATCTGTAGATTCAGTGGACATCTTGCGTGGATCTGTAGATTCGGTTGACATCTTGCGTGGATCTGTAGATTCGGTGGACATCTTGCGTGGATCTGTAGATTTGGTGGAGTCTTGCGTGGATCTGTAGATTCGGTTGACATCTTGCGTGGATCTGTAGATTCGGTGGACGTCTTGCGTGGATCTGTAGATTCGGTGGACGTCTTGCGTGGATCTGTAGATTTGGTGGACATCTAGCGTGGGCCCAGGACATTACCAGAAAGTGCTGGGCTCCATAGTAAACCTTTTAATGCTCCTCCTAGTTGACACATTAGATGAGACGTGATGCAATAATACTTGGCTGAAGGAACAATTAACAGCATGGCCATGTAATCAGGAGACATATGAGCCTTGCACGGCGAATAAGCCAGGGCCGGTATGTCACTGTCCACAAGGAGAAACGTTGCCCCAGACCTCAGTTTAGAGCCAAATCAGATCTCTTACTTTGCACTGATGAGGGGCAACACCTCGAAACACCGTGTCTGCAAATTGAGATTCTGCTTTGGCTTTTCTCCTAAGTCACATTGCAAGGCTCGTTAAAGGGTCGATAGTGACTGGTAGGATCTTTGCTTCCAATAGGTGGCGCTATAGAGTTCTAGTCCTCTTCTCTGAAAAGCCAATAAGCATAATAAATGACCCACGCCCAGAAATCCATCCAGATGTTATCATTTATTCCGAGCACAGAACAGACCCCGAAACAAGATTCAACCCGACACCAGAATCAGAAGGGCACTCAGATCAGCAGTTCCTACATCGGACTGCTCACGGCTCCACCTGTGGCCAACAGCGGTATTACACGTGAATATGGCGATCGCGATACACTCCTCCCGCAGCTTCATCTTATGTAAGGACTAAAGTATAGAAATTGCGACGCGATCCTCCTGCCTCTCCCCTCTCGCAGTGATGGAGGGGGCTGGGTTCATCTGCTCTCCCTGGGGTCAGGTCTGACATCATCCCCCTTATAGAGTAGCCGAGGCGGCTCGCTCACCGGGTCTCCCGGACTATAAAACCCATTAGCCGGTCAGCAATAACTGCGGCGCAGGTTTAATATTCGCTCTAATTGCAGCGTCTCCATCGCACCTTTATGGAAAAGTTAATTGAGGAGTCAAACATGGAACGAAGGAATCAGCAGAAATGCATCCTAGAGCAGTGGGGAGCGCTGCTCTGGAGGGAGACGAGCGCTGCAGTCCACCCTACCTGCCGCTGAATAATGGCGATTATCAGACGTCACATACCGCCCCGTGTTCTGGAGACTGGGACTACACATCAGACCCAGCGATGCTGTGGGTTTTCTATGGGGTGCCCTGGTTATTGTACTATTTGTCTTCAGTGTCCTCCATCAATTCCACGGATGACCATAAATCATGAGTGGGGCCCCCGAAATACAGGGAAAGAGGTTGTTGCATGTCCTGCTTGTCGTAGGGGCGCTGTGCTCCTGATGAATAACAGTTTGGACTAGTGACATGGCTGTGTGCTGTCCTGAACAGAACGCTCTAACAGCAAGCAGAGGCAGCAAGCAGAGGCAGAGATAGTGAAGCTGGCCAATCCGTTCACTTTCAGAGCTGCGCTTCCAAGCTTTATAGAAAAGAGCATGTAAGTGCTGTGCTCCTTGCCTAGTGTTGCGACCACGCACCACAATTGTGGATACCAGGGCTATGGGGTACTCGGAGCCGAGCCCATGGGCATCTATGGGAGTTGTCACTGGTAGCGGTGGCTCGGTCCGTGGCCCTGGCGGTCGTGCAATGGGGGAATATTTACAGGGGATTATTAGGATAGTTCGTGACGCCACCTGTGGTTTCTGGTAATTGTACCAGCGCTGCTGTAAGGGTCTTCACAGGGGATGTTATGGGCAGCTTGGTGGCAAGTCTCCCACAGGTGAGACGTGTCCCTGGAAGTCTATGGTGGTGATGATGCAGGGGTAGTAAGAATTCAGTCACACACAAGGTAGTTCCTTTTCATACCTTTTACTGATGGTAGTTCAAGCAGATCCCGGGGAGCTGGTCGGGGTGAGAGTGCACATTCCGGTAACAGCTGAGCAGGTTAGAGGCCTCCTTAACTTCCATATGCATGTGAATCCAACTTGCCTGAAGCGAATTTAATTCTGAATCCCCAGCTTTCTCAATAGCTGTACTGCCCGGCCAATATTGTGGTGGAGCCTTCTATGTGGTGAGAACAGAGTCCTTCTATGCTTGGCCTAGCTAAAAGTCCTTGTTCCTCCTGACTCCGATTACGTATTGACACTTAAGGCTGCACTCTGCGACCTGTAGTCCAGATGCCTCCGGTTTTCTTGTTACTATGCCTGAAACAGTAGCAACACTTCGGACTCCGGTGTCCGGCAATTTAGTGCAGGCAATCAAATACCTGGAGCACTTCTCTAACTTCTCCACTGTGCCCTTCGCCCTGCTCTCCGCTTTTAACATAAGCACTTGTGACAGTTGTGGAATAATGTCAGCTTCATCCAGAGCTCGCTGCACAGCTCTCAGTTTCCTCCTTACTTCAGCTTCTGTTGAGGTACTGATTAAGGGTAGCTCTGACTAGGCTAGGATGATCCACTTCACCCGTACTAGCCTCCACTTGCTTGTCAGGTGAGCTACGCTAACTCTGCGAGGATTCAATCTTTTCTCCTCTCCTTCCAAGTCCAGACTCCACTGGCACTGATCTGCACTGTCCGAAGACAGGGAACTGACTGCACTGTCCTGAGACAGGAAGCTTGACTGAGCTCTGCTACGTGTCACCACCTCCCATACCCCTGATGGGTGTGTCTGAAGTGTGAGTGAAGTGCATATCAAGCTTTTGCTGTTACCTTCCTGTGCACTCTCCTGGATTTTTATGTGTGCCTGCGAAGCTGGGCTACACATCCCCCCTTGGTAAAACACAGCACTCCCGGGCTGTAAAAGACAAAAAGAATATTTTGTTTTGCATTAACATCAACATATTAACACTTCCCATCCGGGAGGTAAGGATTTCTTGAACGTTACAATATGTACAGTAAGAAAATACAAAAGTATCAAAATATCAAGATATCAAACGTGTTCATATATACAAGATACTTGTGGAGGACCCGCACCAAAAACCTCCCACGTGGGTCCTGGGTGGGCTGCAGGACTTCTGACTGCAGACCTCACTCTAGGCCCACCATACGGGTTTTTCTTCAGAGGTTGATAGTAATGGTTTCGTGTCAAACCAAGATAATGCACCGAAGCGCAACTATTTACAAAACAAGTTCTTGGGCTGGCACAGTCCTCAACCTCTCAGTCCATTGGCATGGTTAAAACACATTTCAAATAATTACATTAATACTTTTTCAAACTTTATACAATTTTTCAGATGCAATAAACCCTATCTGGGTCTTGCTAACTAGTCTTGATAACGAATAGGTAGTTTACCTTTAGTGAGACGTTCTGACCTACGTGGGGTAGCGTCAGGTATGGTATTCTCTAACCTTTCTGTTCTGCATAATGGCAAACTATAATACTGTCTCAACCTTTCTATGGACCTGGCAAGCATGCTAGTGACTGAACGAGGCGGTACTGCTTCACCAAGGGATTCCACTTCTGTTGGCGCTGCTTCTTGCGGGTCCGCTTCTTGGGGTTCCTCTGGTTGAGGTTCCTCTGGAACTGGCTCTACTGGCACAATTGGTATGACCGGTTGTAGAGACTCCTCTTGCGGTTGATAAAACTGCAGCACAGGAATAATTACAGAGTCTCCTAATCTGGGCCAATCTGCAGGTAAATCTCCCAAATCCGTATGTATGACCGCTTCAGCTCTCTCTTCTTGATGAACAACAGGGTTTTCTTCACGGAGCTTTAATGGGCCAGGACACAACTTCAATTGATCTCTAGACACAGTTGCCGTCGTTTTTCCTCCATCCTTGCTGATGGTACAGACCTTTCTGTTATCGAAATTGGAATTTTGCACGACGTAAGGCTCCTGTTCCCACTGATCATCCAACTTGTGTGTGGCATTAAAGGCTTAGCGGGAGCATTTTTGTTATAATTCATCTCTTGCTTTTCTCTTACTTTGTTGAGACTATCTTCTACGCAGGCTTGTACTCTCTTGTACTGTTCTTGTCGATTTGTGTCCCAATCTTCAGCGTTGTTATCAGCCTCTGGTTCTACCACACCGAGTTCTAAGTCCATAGGCAGCCTTCCCGGTCTTGCTCTCATAAGGTAGGCTGGAGTGCAGTTGGTGGAACTTACTGGGATGTGGTTGTACAAGTCAACCAGGTCAGGTAACAAGTCTGGCCACCGATTTCTTTCTTCCAGTGGTACAGTTTTCAGTAAGTCGATGACTATGTGATTCATTTTTTCACAAAGGCCGTTGGTCTGAGGGTGGTATGGTGTTGTTCTGATCTTTTTACATCCATACAATTGACAAAATTCCTGAAACAATTCAGCTTCGAATGCAGGACCTCGATCAGTCAGCACCTGCTCCGGATATCTGTGTGGTCTGCAGAAACTTGCTTGGAAGGTTCTTGCTGCTGTCTCTGCTGTCAGATCTTTGACAGGGGCGACCACCAGAAACCTGGAATAGTGATCCACCATGGTCAGGGCATATGTGTATCCTGACCTGCTTAGGGACAACTTGACGTGATCCAATGCCACGATCTCCAAGGGACGAGTCGTCCGGATAGGCTGCAAGGGTGCCTTCTGGCTACTGTAGTCTTTTCGCCTGAGGCCACAGGGTCCACAGTTCCGGCACCACTTCTCGATGGAGCTGCGCATCCCTACCCAGTAGAACCGGCACCTCAACAGGGTCTCCAGCTTTCTCCAGCCAAAGTGTCCTGCTTGATCGTGGTATGCTTCCAGCACCATTTGGATGTCTGCTTTTGGAACCACTATTTGCCAAACCATCTCATGGGTCCTTGGGTCGACGTATCTCCTGCACAATTTCTCACGGTAAATGAATAACCGGCTTCTCTCATTCCACAGGAGCTTTGCTGGCATGGAGGCATCTTTCTCCAAGGAGGAACCTTCCTGTTTTATCAACTCCTTGATACGGCTCACCACGGGATCGCTGTCCTGAGTCTCTTTCCAGCTGTGATGAGGTAAAGGGTTCAACATCTCACCACACCGCTTCCTGTAGACTTGTTGCTCTTGGACCATCCCATTTCGGTGGAACGCAGGTAACTCGATTTCTTCCAGATCGTCTGATTCTTCCTCCGTGTCAGATTCATGCGGCATTCTGGACAAGGCGTCCGCGTTAGCATTTTTACGGCCCGCTCTGTACTTGATGGTAAACTGGTAGTTTGATAACCGAGCCATCCAACGTTGCTCCATGGCTCCCAGCTTGGCTGTTTCCAGATGCGTCAAGGGGTTGTTGTCTGTAAACGCAGTGAACTTGTTGGAGGCAAGGTAATGTTTAAATCTTTCAGTAATGGCCCAGACCAGCGCCAGAAACTCCAGTTTGAAGCTACTATAGTTTTCCGGATTCCTCTCAGTTGGCCTGAGTTTTCTGCTGGCATACGCGATGACTTTTTCTTGGCCGTTCTGCTTCTGACTGAGGACAGCTCCTAATCCCTCGTTACTGGCATCTGTGTATAGCAGGAACGGTTGGCTGTAATCAGGGTAGGCTAAGATTTCATCGCCTGTCAGAATCTCTTTCATCTCTTTGAATGCCTCAGCTTGTTCTTTTCCCCAATTGAATGGAAGGTTTCTGCTCTTGAGAGGTTGTCCGACCAGGAGGTCCTGTAAAGGCGCCGCCTTCTTAGTGTAATCTTTCACGAACCTCCTGTAGTAACCCGTTAATCCCAGGAACTGACGCACCTCCTTTAAGTTCTTCGGCTCCGGCCATTTCTGAATAGCTGTGACCTTCTCGGGGTCCGGCGCTACTCCTTCGGAACTGACAATATGTCCCAAGTACTGTACCTTCCGTTTGAGCAGATGGCATTTAGAGGGCTTTAGTTTCATCCCAAACTTGGACAGTGACTCGAATACCTCTGCCAGGTGCTTCAGATGATCTTCATATGTCTTGGAGTAGACAATCACGTCGTCCAGATACAGCAACACGGTTTCGAAGTTGAGATGTCCTAGACAGCTCTCCATCACTCTCTGGAATGTCCCGGGGGCACTGCTGAGGCCAAACGGCATTCTGTCGAACTCGCAGAGTCCCATTGGGGTGGTGAAAGCAGTTTTCTCCCGGTCCTCCTCAGCCACAGCTACTTGCCAGTATCCACTAGTAAGGTCGAGGGTAGAAAAGTAGTTAGCCGTTTTCAGAGCAGCTAAGGATTCCTCTATGCGTGGTAATGGGTATGCATCTTTATGTGTTATGCGATTTACTTGTCTGTAATCTACACACATTCTCATGCTACCATCCTTTTTCTTCACTAGAACCAGAGGTGCTGCCCAGGGGCTACAACTATTCCTTATCACCCCGGCTTTCCTCATGTCATGCAGCATTTCCTTAGCTTTCTGATAGTGGGCTGGAGGTATAGGCCTGTACCGCTCTTTGATGGGAGGATGACTGCCTGTAGGGATATGATGCTGTACTCCCTTAATTGTCCCAAAGTCAAGTGGGTGTTTGCTAAATACCTGTGCGTACTCCTGTACCACCCGTAGTAATCCCTGTTTCTGGTGGGCGGAAGTGGTGTCTGTCCCAATATGAAGCTGCTGACACCAGTCCGCTACCGGGGTTGCCGGATCATTATCCTCCGCTGGTTGGCGGGAGGCTAAGGACTCGGTTGTGAGGATAGAATTGTTATCTACGGCATGTAATTTAGCAACTGTAGCATAACGTGGCAAATTTACTTCATCGTCCCCCCAGTTGAGAAGTCGTACTGGTACTCTCCCATTTACTACTTCCACTACCCCTCTAGCAATCATGAGTGTAGGTCTGTGTTCTGAGCGATGGGGCTCTACTACTGCTTGGTAGTTCTGTCCCCTCAGACCTATGGCTGCTCTGCACCATATTAACATTTCACTCATTGGGGTATTACAATGGGATTCGAGTCTGTGACCCGTACATTACCGATTTCACCATCTGTAAACTTCGCTTGCTGCTGGCACATCAGGGCCCGGATCTCCCTCTGGATCACTCCCTTTTGCTTTGGCTTGGCAACTTCAGCGAGCTGTTGGAGCAAAAACACAACTTCTCCCAGACAGTTACTGATAATGTTAGTACCTAGTATCACATTTAGGCCATTTTCCTCATTTACAGTCCTGACTACTAGGAGTCCCTGATCCTTCAGCTCCACCCTGCCCACTTTTACATCCACGTTTTTGGCTCCAATTACTTCAACAGGGAGACCATTGGTGGCGTACACTGTCAAGTCAGGGCTCGGGGGCTGGAGGCTGTCCATGGACCAAAATTTATTGTAAAGGACATCAGGTATGATGGTCACCTGAGATCCCATGTCCAGCAGTGCAGGGATTGCAATCCCGTCCAGAATCATGGACAGGTAGGGCCGTCCACCCACGAACCTGCGGTTCCAGTCTAAGCGGCCTGATGAGTCTACTCCTGGGTGTTGGCCCTCTGACCCAGGATCGGCTCGTTTAAAGGACATTGCTGAGCCATATGACCTTTTTGATTGCAGCGGTAGCAGACGATCTCCCGGCGAGGATGGTGTTGCTCCGGAGTCGCTCCTGGGGTGGCGTGGTCCTCCTCCGGTGAGGCGACGTCTTCCATTTCCTCCGGTTCATCCAAGGGACATCCTCCGGACAGTCGGCTAGTTGGATCTTCCCTCCTTCCTCTTTCCGCAGTTGCAGGGCCTCCATTACAGTGGCCAAGTTCTTAGTCAGCTGGCGCACTTCTGAGCGCAGACATTCCAACTCACTAGGGGCGCCATCGGCATTTTAGATTCCGCCACCTGCGGAGAAAAGGTGGGTACTGCCGGCTTAAGAGTGGCTTCACCCGGTGATACTGATTTGCCACCTCAGGCTTTTCCAGGGGTCGCAGTCCCTTTATTGCCATGTCCTTTAGAGCATCAAAAGTGGCATCTGGATGATCCAAGGACCACCAGTTTACAGTCCTCCTTTCCTCTGGAGACCTCAGTCCCCGCACAAATTGCTCCTTCAACATTTGGCTCTCGTCATGGGACTTGTAGGGTTAGCCTGTTTAAGAGCTCGCAGGGCCCCCTGTAGTCGGCAGGCGTAGTCCCTAATACTGTCACCCGGTTTCTGGAAGCACTGATAAAATGCCATCCGGAGATCCGTTTCTGTGTGGTCCTCGAAGATGGCCTGTAGCTTTAAGAGTATCGCAGGTACCGACTCCTGGTCCGCAATGGGCCAAGTCTCTACTTCTCTCTCAGCCGCACCAGCTAACTGTCCTATTACCACAGCAGCTTTTTGCTTCTCAGTCATGGAGTACATATCTAAGATGCTACATATTTTCCTTTTAAACCCTGGCAGGGTGTCTGGCTCACCGCTGTATTGAGGGAGTCACTTCGCTCCTGGCATGTATGGGAGCGCTAGGGGCATTAGCGGGACCACCGGGCCAGGTGAGGGGCCCGCACCTCCATCCTGCACTACAACGCCAAGCGGTGGGTTATTGGGGCCTCCGTCTGCTGGTTGCTGCGACATATTGGTGCCCCCTTGGTTAATCTGAGCCTACCTCTTTTGCAGGCTGCAGCGTCGCAGGCACAGCAGTGGAGACAGGACCTTCGTCGCTGGACTGTGATGTCAGAGCGTTCACTTCCTGTTTCACAGGACCTGCCGCCGCGTCAGAGTTGGGGGCGGAGCCAGGCAACAGCGCGCTTTTACAGGTACGCCCCCCTTCTTCACCAGTGCCTGAGGGCGCGAATATTGCGGTAAAGATGGCGGTATTTGGCGCCAACACAGCACACAGTCTTTTCCGCACAAACAGTCAATATAGGCACACAGGACTCACAATTGCAAGTTTTCGCATCCTGTTCGTGACACCAAAAATTAGTTGTTGCGACCACGCACCACAATTGTGGATACCAGGGCTATGGGGTACTCGGAGCCGAGCCCATGGGCATCTATGGGAGTTGTCACTGGTAGCGGTGGCTCGGTCCGTGGCCCTGGCGGTCGTGCAATGGGGGAATATTTACAGGGGATTATTAGGATAGTTCGTGACGCCACCTGTGGTTTCTGGTAATTGTATCAGCGCTGCTGTAAGGGTCTTCACAGGGGATGTTATGGGGCAGCTTGGTGGCAAGTCTCCCACAGGTGAGACGTGTCCCTGGAAGTCTATGGTGGTGATGATGCAGGGGTAGTAAGAATTCAGTCACACACAAGGTAGTTCCTTTTCATACCTTTTACTGATGATGGTTCAAGCAGATCCCGGGGAGCTGGTCGGGGTGGAGAGTGCACATTCCGGTAACAGCTGAGCAGGTTAGAGGCCTCCTTAACTTCCATATGCATGTGAATCCAACTTGCCTGAAGTGAAGTTAATTCTGAATCCCCAGCTTTCTCAATAGCTGTAGTGCCCGGCCAATATTGTGGTGGAGCCTTCTATGTGGTGAGAACAGAGTCCTTCTATGCTTGGCCTAGCTAAAAGTCCTTGTTCCTCCTGACTCCGATTACGTATTGACACTTAAGGCTGCACTCTGCGACCTGTAGTTCAGATGCCTCCGGTTTTCTTGTTACTATGCCTGAAACAGTAGCAACACTTCGGACTCCGGTGTCCGGCAATTTAGTGCAGGCAATCAAATACCTGGAGCACTTCTCTAACTTCTCCACTGTGCCCTTCGCCCTGCTCTCCGCTTTTAACATAAGCACTTGTGACAGTTGTGGAATAATGTCAGCTTCATCCAGAGCTCGCTGCACAGCTCTCAGTTTCCTCCTTACTTCAGCTTCTGTTGAGGTACTGATTAAGGGTAGCTCTGACTAGGCTAGGATGATCCACTTCACCCGTACTAGCCTCCACTTGCTTGTCAGGTGAGCTACGCTAACTCTGCGAGGATTCAATCTTTTCTCCTCTCCTTCCAAGTCCAGACTCCACTGGCACTGATCTGCACTGTCCGAAGACAGGGAACTGACTGCACTGTCCTGGGACAGGAAGCTTGACTGAGCTCTGCTACGTGTCACCACCTCCCATACCCTGATGGGTGTGTCTGAAGTGTGAGTGAAGTGCATATCAAGCTTTTGCTGTTACCTTCCTGTGCACTCTCCTGGATTTTTATGTGTGCCTGCGAAGCTGGGCTACACACCTAGGAGACTGACCACCAGTGATAGGCTGCAGAGGTGGCAGTAAACTATGGGGGTGGCCCGCACGTACAGCCCTCCAGCCTCTCGTCCTCCTCCTCTTCCCACTCCTGACGGTGATTGACAGGTCGCTCTTCTCTGCTTCCCCAGCTGACATCTCGAACATGTGCCCTCATTCCCTGATGCAGGTAGAGGGGTCTTAGACCCAAATAGTGGGCCCTGATCTGCGCTTTATGGCCAGGGAGGACGGTGGCACAAGACCTCATCGTAGGTCCATAACGGAGAATGTTTCCTAAACCGGTGTCCAGGATTGGCCAAGAGACATCGGACCATCAGATTGCTGACTTATCGCCTGGACGTGGTGAGGACGAGGCTGGACCCTTGGGAAATAGTGGAGTAATTAATGGATTCTGCTCATGAACCAGAGAGCTCAGGATGGGCGAGGTACTGGGGAGTCCTAGATACCGGACTGGTCAGAGCAAAGAATGAAAGGATAAGATGAAATGTAATAGAGATGGAGGAGGAGAGATGAAATAAAGCCGGCGATGGCCGCCCATGAGCTGGTGCCGCCGGACCCTCACCGGTGTAGATACATTGTGACATACTATATATACATTGTGCTCCACTGCTCCCCGCACGATCTGCCACCTCCCGCACCTCCTATCACAGCACTAATGATACAATGTATCAGTATTTCCCAGGGATGTATCAGTTTCTGTGATGCTCCTCCTATGTGGTCGCTGATGACTTATTAGCGGTCGCCCCGATGACGTGTGCGGAATATAAACTCCATCCCCTCCTCTCATACAAGTCTATCAATCCACCATACTTTACACATCAGCTAATTTCTGGCACAACTATGGCCAGTGACTCCAGTCTAGGTGCGCTGTCTACTGGAGTCTGTAGTAGACCGAACACCATCGTCTCTCTTCTAAAGAAGCTTAGATCACTCTGTCGATCCACCATGCTTTACACTTCATGTTTGATTACTTATAGCAAAACTATGGGAAATGACTCCAGCGAATCTGCTCTGTCTATTGGCATCCGATGTGGTCTGAAGCCCATCTCCTGTGTCACCAGAAGCTCTGCTTTCTCTGTAGCTCCACCATGCTTTACACTTCAACTCTGCCTTGTTATGGCACATCTACGACCATGGCTCCAGCTTATCTGCATTGTCTATTGGAGCCTCTGGTAGCCTGAAAATCACCTCCTGTGTCATCAGAGACTCAAGCTACTGCCATGTGCTTTCCTCATGCTTTACACTGCAGCTCGGCTCGTTTGGTATGAAGCCAATTTATAGAAAGTTGATTTCTATGCGGAGGGGTGTGCGGAGAGCAGTAGACTTCTGGGGCCATGAATGGGGCCCCTGTCCTGTACGTATGCCTGCTGTATGGCACTGATACTGTGCAGATGTCCCCCCGCGTCCTTCATTGTCTCTTCGTGTTCTCGAACCTCGGTGGTAAAAGAAGCAGAAACGTCTTACATGCGGCAGCAGAAGGCGGTGATGCCTCCCGCAGAGCCGGCGCGTCGTCCCGCTCTGACCTTCATCCATCTCTCTGTCGCTGCTCCCTTATATCGCCCCATTTCACGTCACACTCCATTTCCTCTCGTTTGTGCCGCTCGTCAGAAACGTTGTAATGTGTCGGGTTCGAAGCGCCATTTACCAGCAAATCACAGAAAAAGCCATAAACCGAGCAGCGAGCTCCGCGCGGAGCGACTGTAGGACCGGGGGACGTCAACAAGGAAGACCACGGAGGAATCAACGATGGAGAAGGCGCAAGTGAAGAAGCGTCCACCGACACCTGGAGCATCGCGTGGATGATACGGGATGTACCCTCCGCTGCAGGGTTGGGGGATTCCTGGCAGCCCCCCGCTCCACTTCCCCTCTGCTCCAGGTATAGGGGTCTCAGTGCGAGGAGCAGCGGTGCCAACCATCGGTATGATCTCGAGTACAAAGCAGCAGCATGGAGGACATTATACAGCAGTACTGAGAAGTGTAACTGTGACTCCAGGAATAGGGGACAAAAATCACTTACTAGTACAAAGCAGCAGCATGGAGGACATTATACAGCAGTACTGAGAAGTGTAACTGTGAACCTAGGAATAGGGGTGAATACAAAATCACTTACTAGTACAAAGCAGCAGCATGGAGGACATTATACAGCGGTACTGAGAAGTGTAACTGTGAGCCCAGGAATAGGGGTGAAAACAAAATCACTTACTAGTACAAAGCAGCAGCATGGAGGACATTATACAGCAGTACTGAGAAGTGTAACTGTGAATCCAGGTATAGGGGTGAAAATCACTTACTAGTACAAAGCAGCAGCATGGAGGACATTATACAGCAGTACTGAGAAGTGTAACTGTGACTCCAGGAATAGAGGTGAATATAAAATCCCTTACTAGAACACAGCTGCAGCATGGAGGACATTACACAGCAGTACTGAGAAATGTAACTGTGAATCCAGGAATAGGGGTGAAAACAAAATCACTTACTAGTACAAAGCAGCAGCATGAAGGACATTATACAGCAGTACTGAGAAGTGTAACTGTGAACCCAGGAATAGGGGTGAAAACAAAATCACTTACTAGTACAAAGCAGCAGCATGGAGGACATTATACAGCAGTACTGAGAAGTGCAACTGTGAATCCAGGAATAGGGGTGAAAACAAAATCACTTACTAGTACAAAGCAGCTGCATGGAGGACATTATACAGCAGTACTGAGAAGTGTAACTGTGACTCCAGGAATAGGGGTGAAAAACAAAATCACTTACTAGTACAAAGCAGCTGCATGGAAGACATTATACAGCAGTACTGAGAAGTGTAACTGTGAACCCAGGAATAGGGGTGAAAACAAAATCACTTACTAGAACACAGCAGCAGCATGGAGGACATTATACACCAGTACTGAGAAGTGTAACTGTGAATCCAGGAATAGGGGTGAAAACAAAATCACTTACTAGCACAAAGCAGCTGCATAGAGGACATTATACAGCAGTACTGAGAAGTGTAACTGTGAATCCAAGAATAGGGGTGAAAACAAAATCACTTATTAGTAAAAAGCAGCAGCATCATGGAAGACATTATACAGCAGTACTGAGAAGTGTAACTGTGAACCCAGGAATAGGGGTGAAAACAAAATCACTTACTAGAACACAGCAGCAGCATGGACATTATACAACAGTACTGAGAAGTGTAACTGTGACTCCAGGAATAGGGGTGAATACAAAATCCCTTACTAGAACACAGCAGCAGCATGGACACTATACAACAGTACTGAGAAGTGTAACTGTGAACCCAGGAATAGGGGTGAAAACAAAATCACTTACTAGTACAAAGCAGCAGCATGGAGGACATTATACAGCAGTACTGAGAAGTGTAACTGTGAATCCAGGAATAGGGGTGAAAACAAAATCACTTACTAGTACAAAGCAGCAGCATGGAGGACATTATACAACAGTACTGAGAAGTGTAACTGTGACTCCAGGAATAGGGAGAAAACAAAATCACTTACTAGAACACAGCAGCAGCATGGAGGACGTTTTACAGCAGTACTGAGAAGTGTAACTGTGACTCCAGGAATAGGGGTGAATACAAAACCACTCACTAGAACACAGTAGCAGCATGGAGGACATTACACAGCAGTACTGAGAAGTGTAACTGTGACTATAGCATTAGGGTAAGATAAACACTTAATAGAAAACTGCAGCAGCTTGGTGATCATTATACAGCAAAACTGAGAAATATAGCTGTGAATCCAGCAAAGTGTATACAGACTGGTGTGAGAAAAATACCAGAAACCAGCAACAGCATGGAATAAATTGTACAGTAGTACTAAGCAGTGTAGCAGTGAATCCATCTCTGGGTGAGAAAGACACTTACTAACACGCAGTAGTATGTAGGAAATTATACAGCAATAATGAGTTGTGTAGCTGAGAATCCAGCTCTGGGTATATGAAATATTTTCAATGATGCAGGTACAGAAAATATTATGCATCACTATTGAGAAATTGAACTGTGAATTCAGCTCTGGGAAATTAGATAATACTTTTACTGGAAAGCAGCAGCAGTCCTTGTGTCTGTACAGCAGTACTGAGAAGTGTAACTGTGACTCAGGAATAGAGGTGAATATAAAATCCCTTACTAGAACACAGCAGCAGCATGGAGGACATTACACAGCAGTACTGAGAATGTAACTGTGAATCCAGGAATAGGGGTGAAAACAAAATCAATTACTAGTACAAAGCAGCAGCATGGACATTATACAGCAGTACTGAGAAGTGTAACTGTGAACCCAGGAATAGGGGTGAAAACAAAATCACTTACTAGTACAAAGCAGCAGCATGAGGACATTATACAGCAGTACTGAGAAGTGTAACTGTGAACCAGGAATAGGGGTGAAAACAAAATCACTTACTAGTACAAAGCAGCAGCATGGAGGACATTATACAGCAGTACTGAGAAGTGTAACTGTGAATCCAGGAATAGGGTGAAAACAAAATCACTTACTAGTACAAAGCAGCTGCATGGAGGACATTATACAGCAGTACTGAGAAGTGTAACTGTGACTCCAGGAATAGGGGTGAAAAACAAAATCACTTACTAGTACAAAGCAGCTGCATGGAAGACATTATACAGCAGTACTGAGAAGTGTAACTGTGAACCCAGGAATAGGGGTGAAAACAAAATCACTTACTAGAACACAGCAGCAGCATGGACATTATACAACAGTACTGAGAAGTGTAACTGTGACTCCAGGAATAGGGGTGAATACAAAATCCCTTACTAGAACACAGCAGCAGCATGGAGGACATTATACACAGTACTGAGAAGTGTAACTGTGAATCCAGGAATAGGGTGAAAACAAAATCACTTACTAGCACAAAGCAGCTGCATAGAGGACATTATACAGCAGTACTGAGAAGTGTAACTGTGAATCCAAGAATAGGGGTGAAAACAAAATCACTTATTAGTAAAAAGCAGCAGCATCATGGAGGACATTATACAGCAGTACTGAGAAGTGTAACTGTGACTCCAGGAATAGGGTAAATACAATATCCCTTACTAGAACACAGCAGCAGCATGGACACTATACAACAGTACTGAGAAGTGTAACTGTGAACCCAGGAATAGGGGTGAAAACAAAATCACTTACTAGTACAAAGCAGCAGCATGGAGGACATTATACAGCAGTACTGAGAAGTGTAACTGTGAATCCAGGAATAGGAGTGAAAACAAAATCACTTACTAGTACAAAGCAGCAGCATGGAGGACATTATACAGCAGTACTGAGAAGTGTAACTGTGAATCCAGGAATAGGGGTGAAAACAAAATCACTTACTAGGACACAGCAGAAGCATGGAGGACATTATACAGCAGTACTGAGAAGTGTAACTGTGACTCCAGGAATAGGGGTGAAAACAAAACCACTCACTAGAACACAGTAGCAGCATGGAGGACATTACACAGCAGTACTGAGAAGTGTAACTGTGACTATAGCATTAGGGTAAGATAAACACTTAATAGAAAACTGCAGCAGCTTGGTGATCATTATACAGCAAAACTGAGAAATATAGCTGTGAATCCAGCAAAGTGTATACAAGACTGGTGTGAGAAAAATACCAGAAACCAGCAACAGCATGGAATAAATTGTACAGTAGTACTAAGCAGTGTAGCAGTGAATCCATCTCTGGGTGAGAAAGACACTTACTAACACGCAGTAGTATGTAGGAAATTATACAGCAATAATGAGTTGTGTAGCTGAGAATCCAGCTCTGGGGTGATATGAAATATTTTCAATGATGCAGGTACAGAAAATATTATGCATCACTATTGAGCATTGAAGCTGTGAATTCAGCTCTGGGATTAGATAATACTTTTACTGGAAAGCAGCAGCAGGTCCTTGTGTCTGTAGCTCTTTTTCTTTTACTTATTGACTCCATTCTCCTTTTTTACCAATAGGCAGTTGTAATGTGATCCCTCATTGAACTATTTGTTCAACTTGATTTTGGCCGAGGTTTAGCCATTTTTCATAGTGAATATTGAGTTCAGGAGGAGGGAGAAGTGGCTCATAAGTGGAGAAAGAAGACACCTTTCCTGATAAGATATATTGAAGAGTGTCTTATATTTTCTTGTTCTATTGAGTTATGAAAAGTTTGTGAAATTAACAGTGACTATTCAAGTGACAAACGTCTCTCTGCCTTCAGCTGCCAGCAGGGGGTGCTCCTTACATTACACTATATGGGAGGAGGCAGTGAGCTCCCCCTAGTGGTGACAGCTGGTAGAGGGAATTCTATAATTATACCGCGGTGTGATAGGAAGCAGGAGATCTGGATCTGTATCAGAGGTGGGAGCATCGACTCTCATTAAGATGGATTATTGATTTTTACTGGTTTAGCTCAAGCTATGAAACTTTATTCTCTCTTTGTCCTTTCCGTTCCATGTTTTTCCCTCTGTTACATTCATTCACTTTAGAATTGATTTTTTTTTTGGTTTGGGGTCATCCAGCTCAGAGAGGCGACGGTGACATCGGTGTCTGCCGCTTCCACTCTTTGGACTCAATGTTTGTATCCATCAGAAACAGAAAAATGGACAAGTTCGTTACTAGAGATGTGCGGATCGATTCATTCGGAATATCCTAGAATAATTTCAATTTGCCAAAATCCACAATTTTCTTGATTTTATTTTGGCGGGATTCTCATGACCAGGAAAGGGTTAAAAATAAATATATATTCTGCTGCTGCTAGTTACATGTCAGCAGAAACAGAATATCCATGAGAAAAAACCTCTCATTCATGTATTATTAGAGGCCCCGCCCCTTTGTCAATCAAAGCAGCATCTCGGTGATGGCAGTCCCCGGTAGGTCAGTTCCTGGGACTTTCTGCTGCGGACAAGTCGTGTGACATTGTATCAGCAGGGGATCTCGATACAAATGTTACATTGTATCAATTTCCGATGCGGAAGTAGCAGATCGCCCGTGTGATCCCTCCAGGAATCCATTACTGGTGTGCTTTCCTTGTGTTCTGGACGCTTTTCCACCTTTACAGTTAATTATCAGATAACTCCTGTCAATAGCAGGAAAAAATCATATTAAGAAAACATGTGACACCTTTCCGCTCCCGGCGATCACACGGATTGGTGACGGCCCGTTAGAGAATCCCTGCAGGGTCCCCAGACCGGGAGAATTTTTCTCAGGTCCAATTTGGGAATGAGTTAATCCAGCCTGAGTGGGGCCCCTATTAACTTCTAGCTTAGGCCAACAATTCCTGGCGCACAGCACTCCCAGCTCTGCTGCGTCAAGTCATGTTAACAGGTTGGTCTCTGTTATTCTTATAGTGCGCCTGCACTTCTGCAAGCAAGATACCAATCTGCTGATACATCTTGTGTGTACCTGCTCTCCTGCAGCAAGTTACCAATTGCCTGCACATCTCTACTGTTCATGTCCTATGTGCACATCTGGCTCTGCTGTATCTAGTGCTGCCAATATGTCAATGCTAAACTTGTGAGGGCCGTCTGCAACCATATGCTGCAAATTAACGTTATGTGGTCACTCAGAGGTTAATAAAGTTTATATGTTTGAGACTAAAGTCTCTTTAGCAAAGTTCCTTCATTTGTTATTTTACACGCAGTAAAGCAAAGCCAAGGTAGACTTAGACTTTAAGGTCACAAATCCTTAAGCGTGAAGCCCCATCCAAACAGCTTCATCTCCCAGGGGGAAGATTCCGGAATCATTTACCCTACAAGGCCTATAAGGGAGTAAGGGTTAATCCAGCCTGAGACAAGGCTCTTCTAAGCCATTGGCTCCACTAGTGGCAGGAGTTGGTTTACCATATGGTAGGCTGCTGTGGATTTTCTGACATATCTGCTCTTGCAGCTGCAGGTTCAGAGCTCAGTGGGTGTTTCCTGGGAAGCAGCTCCTGCTCTCTTTAGTCGTTTTTCTCTCTACTGACCACAGAGGACTCTGAAGATCTCAAGATGTAAAGGTTTTCAAGAAGCAAAGGAGTAACCTGACCGCAGGGTCAGAGCAGAATGTGTTTGTGGTCTGTAACTTTGGAGCTGTATACACACAACGGTAGTAGATTTAACATCAAGACTACTTGCAGAATTGGTTTAGTGTCTTTTTTTATCACAAGAACAATATAAAAACTAATTGCCATGATGGACATTGGCTTTTACAGCTGAAAACCCTTTAACATGATGCCCGTAACAAATAACTTTTCCCACCAACGGAAGATTCGTCAGGCTATACGTTTCACCTGCAAAGCCTTTTTGGGAATACTGGCTAATCTATCCTAAGATGAGGCCATAGTTTTTCATTGGCTGCACAAAAGCTGCCAGGTTTCATCCACTACGTGGTTTGTAACTGTTTTCTCTGATGTATCTTCTTCTGGAGCTGCAAGTTCAGAGCTCGGTGGGTGTTCCCTCTGGTAATAATAATGATGAATCCAGTCTTCTCCAGGTCCAGAGCTCGGTGGGTGTTCCCTATCCCCCTCTTTTCTTTCTGCACTGGCCATAGAGAAGGTTTCATCCACTGTGTGGTTTGTAACTGTTTTCTCTGATGTATCTTCTTCTGGAGCTGCAGGTTGAGTTCAGTGGGTGTTCCCTCTGGTAATAATAATGATGAATACAGTCTGCTCCAGGTCCAGAGCTTGGTGGGTGTTCCCTATCCCCTCTTTTCTTCCTGCACTGGCCATAGAGAAGGTTTCATCCACTGTGTGGTTTGTAACTGTCTTCTCTGATGTATCTTCTTCTGGAGCTGCAAGTTCAGAGCTCGGTGGGTGTTCCCTCTGGTAATAATAATGATGAATCCAGTCTGCTCCAGGTCCAGAGCTTGCTGGTGTACCCTGTCCTCCTCTTTTCTTTCTGCACTGACCATAGGGAACATTTCATCCACTGTGTGGTTTGTAACTGTCTTCTCTGATGTATCTTCTTCTGGAGCTGCAGGTTGAGTTCAGTGGGTGTTCCCTCTGGTAATAATAATGATGAATCCAGTCTGCTCCAGGTCCAGAGCTTGCTGATGTTCCCTGTCCTCCTCTTTTCTTTCTGCACTGACCATAGGGAACATTTCATCCACTGTGTGGTTTGTAACTGTTTTCTCTGATGTATCTTCTTCTGGAGCTGCAGGTTCAGAGTTCAGTGGGTGTTCCCTCTGGTAATAATAATGATAAATCCAGTCTGCTCCAGGTCCAGAGCTTGGTGGGTGTTCCCTATCCCCCTCTTTTCTTTCTGCACTGACCATAGGGAACGTTTCATCCACTGTGTGGTTTGTACCTGTTTTCTCTGATGTATCTTCTGGATCTGCAGGTTCAGAGCTCGGTGGGTGTTCCCTGTTAAGCAGTTCTTTCTTTGAGCACTGAGCACAAAGGACTTTGCAGAGTTAAGGATGTATATATCATGGAGGTGATACCAAGAGGTAGAAGCTGCTTTTTCTGACATATCTGTTCTGGAGCTGCAGGTTCGGGGCTCGGTGGATGTTCCCCGTGAAGCAGTTCTTTCTTTGAGCACTGAGCACAAAGGACTTTGCCGAGTTAAGGATGTATAGTCATGGAGGTGGTACCAAGAGGTAGAAGCTGCTTTCTCTGACATATCTGTTCTGGAGCTGCAGGTTCGGTGGATATTCCCCGTGAAGCAGTTCTTTCTTTGAGCACAAAGGACTTTGCCGAGTTAAGGATGTATAGATCATGGAGGTGGTACCAAGAGGTAGAAGCTGCTTTCTCTGACATATCTGTTCTGGAGCTGCAGGTTCGGGGCTCGGTGGATGTTCCCTGTGAAGCAGTTCTTTCTTTGAGCACAAAGGACTTTGCCGAGTTAAGGATGTATAGATCATGGAGGTGGTACCAAGAGGTAGAAGCTGCTTTTTCTGACATATCTGTTCTGGAGCTGCAGGTTCGGGGCTCGGTGGATGTTCCCTGTGAAGCAGTTCTTTCTTTGAGCACTGAGCACAAAGGACTTTGCCGAGTTAAGGATGTATAGATCATGGAGGTGGTACCAAGAGGTAGAAGCTGCTTTCTCTGACATATCTGTTCTGGAGCTGCAGGTTCGGGGCTCGGTGGGTGTTCCCTGTTAAGCAGTTCTTTCTTTGAGCACTGAGCACAAAGGACTTTGCAGAGTTAAGGATGTATAGATCATGGAGGTGGTACCAAGAGGTAGAAGCTGCTTTTTCTGACATATCTGTTCTGGAGCTGCAGGTTCGGGGCTCGGTGGGTGTTCCCTGTTAAGCAGTTCTTTCTTTGAGCACTGAGCACAAAGGACTTTGCAGAGTTAAGGATGTATAGATCATGAAGGTGGTACCAAGAGGTAGAAGCTGCTTTCTCTGACATATCTGTTCTGGAGCTGCAGGTTCGGGGCTTGGTGGATGGTACCCGTGAAGCAGTTCTTTCTTTGAGCACTGAGCACAAAGGACTTTGCAGAGTTAAGGATGTATAGATCATGGAGGTGGTACCAAGAGGTAGAAGCTGCTTTTTCTGACATATCTGTTCTGGAGCTGCAGGTTCGGGGCTCGGTGGATGTTCCCCATGAAGCAGTTCTTTCTTTGAGCACTGAGCACAAAGGACTTTGCAGAGTTAAGGATGTATAGATCATGGAGGTGGTACCAAGAGGTAGAAGCTGCTTTCTCTGACATATCTGTTCTGGAGCTGCAGGTTCGGGGCTCGGTGGATGTTCCCCATGAAGCAGTTCTTTCTTTGAGCACTGAGCACAAAGGACTTTGCAGAGTTAAGGATGTATAGATCATGGAGGTGGTACCAAGAGATAGAAGCTGCTTTCTCTGACATAACTGTTCTGGAGCTGCAGGTTCGGAGCTCGGTGGATGTTCCCTGTGAAGCAGTTCTTTCTTTGAGCACTGAGCACAAAGGACTTTGCAGAGTTAAGGATGTATAGATCATGGAGGTGGTACCAAGAGATAGAAGCTGCTTTCTCTGACATATCTGTTCTGGAGCTGTAGGTTCGGAGCTCGGTGGGTGTTCCCTGTGAAGCAGTTCTTTTTTTGAGCACAAAGGACTTTGCAGAGTTAAGGATGTATAGATCATGGAGGTGGTACCAAGAGGTAGAAGTGTGTAGCCCTGGTACACAATACCAGGAGGATGAGTGGAGAGGTAACAGTTAAGGTCTCTTCATGACATCGTGTACACTTCTGACACACCCAGCAGGGGTGTGGAAGGGAGTGATTTAGTCAGTCAGTGTCCGGACTTCAGAGTGAGAAGTCAGTTTCCTGTCCTTGGACAGAGTAGACGTGTCCAGTTTAAGTCTATCATCAGTTCAGAAAGTGGAGTCTGGTGTAGGTGTCTGTATACACCTTAGTCTAGTCAGAGCTGTGCCCCACTGGAAGAAAGACTGAACTATCTATTAAGAGACAAGCAAGGCGAAGGGCAAAGTGGAAGGAAGGTAATTGGAGAAGTGCTTTTGACTTGGAAAAGTCCTGCACGTTGCAACCGGTTACTGGGGACCGAAGGATCACTATTGTACAGCATAGTGAAGAGAAAACCAGGAATCTACCGGACCCTAGGTCGCGGCAGACAAGCCCCTTTATAGTCAGAACGTAGCTGGAGTCAGGGGGTGTGAAGACTTTGAGTTGTGCACGACAAGAAAAGGATTCAGCTCCCTCGCAGGAAGGCTTCTAACACAAATTTGACTGGGCAGAACAGCTAAAGACTAGCTGGAATCATAGAGAGGACTACGCTTCAGGCTGGTCGTACTCAGCTTCATTGGAAAGTAAAGGAGGCCCCTAACTTGCTTATCTGTTGCCTCAAAGCTCATCCTCCATCAACCCCATCAGCCTCCCTGGGACCTGCCTTATCATCCTGCAAGTAAAGGTATGGAAAGACGTTGACTGTGTGAGACTGAGTTATTATTGCATGCCTGCACAATCCTCACCTAACTACCGACCTGAGGGAAGAGTCCCACCTGTAGGGGACCCGACATCTAGCTGCATCACCATCCCCTCAGAGATCGATAGCAGCGCTGGTACAAATTACCAGAATACTACAGGTGGCGTCACGAACTGTACATACATCAATCCCCTGTAAATATATCCCAACATACGCCAGACCGCCAGGGCCACAGACCGAGCCACAGCTACCTGTGACAAAACCCCATAGACTTCCATGGGCTCGGCTCTGAGTACCCCATTGCCCTGGTAACCCACAATTGTGGTGGCGGGTCGACACAAAATACTTGGCGTCACGAACAGGATACGAAACTTGCAGCATTGCGAGCCCTGTGTGCCTGTGGAGTGTTTTTGTGAAAAAGGATCGTTTGCACTTTTGGCGCCAAAATCGCCATTTTTGTCGCCATATTCGCGCCCTCAGGCGCTGGAGAAGAAGGTGGGCGTACCTGAAAGAGCGCGCAAAGTCTTGGACACGCCCCCGGCTCTGACTCATCGGCAGGTCCTGCAACAGGAAGTGAACGCTCTGACATCAGAGCGCCTGCGACGAAGGTCCTGTTCCCACTGCTGTGCCTGTGAAGTAGCAGCGTCTGAAACCGGTAGGCTCCGTTTAACCAAGGGGGCGCTAAGATGTCACAACAACCGGCTGACAGTGCGGCCCCGGCCGGAGGCCCCAATCCCGCACCGCTTGGTATTGTAGCGCCGGATGGGGGCGCAGGCCCTGCACCCAGTCCGGTAGTCCCGATCATGCCACTAACGCTCCCATATATGCCTGGGGCGAAATGGCTTCCCCAATACAGCGGTGGGCCAGGCACATTAGCAGGCTTCAAGCGGAAGTTATGCAGCATCCTAGAAATGTACTCCATGCCTGAGAGACAAAAAGCTGCTGTGCTAATAGGGCAGCTAACTGGCGCTGCTGAGAGGGAAGTGGAGACTTGGGATACCGTTGATCAGGAGTCGGTGCCTGCGATCTTCCTGAAGCTTCATGCCATATTTGAAGACCGCACAGAAACGGATCTCCGGATGGCCTTCTATCACTGTTCACAACAGCCAGGTGACAGCATCCGGGACTATGCTTGCCGACTACAGGGAGCCCTGAGAGCCCTCAAGCAAATTAACAATTTAAATGCTATCGACGAGAATAGAATGCTGAAAGAACAATTTATACAGGGATTGAGATCCCCAGAGGAACGCAGAACTGTAAATTGGTGGTCCTTAGATCATCCGGATGCTACCTTTGATGCCCTAAAGGACATGGCAATAAAAGGGCTGCGGCCCCTGGGCAAACCTGAGGTGGCCACCCAACATCATCAGGGTGAAGTCACTCTGGAACCGGCAGTAACCCCCTGTTCCCCGCTAGTGGCTGAAGCCAAAGCGCAGGTGACACCTCCTAGTGAATTGGACTGTCTGCGCTCAGAGGTGCGCCAGCTGACTAAAAATCTGGCCGCTGTGATGAGTGCCCTACAGCTGCGGAAAGAAGAGGAAGGGAAGATCTTGCTAGCTGACTGCCCAGAGGACGTTCCGTGGATGCACCGGAGGAGAAAGAAGACGTCGCCCCCCGGAGGAGGACAACGCCACCCCCAGGAGCAACCTCTGATCAACACCCTTCTCGTCGAGAGATCATCTGTTATCGCTGCAACCGGAAAGGTCATCTGTCTACACAGTGTCCTTTAAACGGGCAGAACCTGGGTCCAAGGGCCAACACCCAGGAGAATACCCGTCAGGCCCCTAGACTGGAACCGCAGGTATGTGGGCGGGCGACCCTACCTGTCTATTATTCTAGATGGTATTGCTGTTCCAGCATTGTTAGACACTGGGTCCCAGGTGACCCTCATACCTGATGCTCTATATACCAAGTACTGGTCAATGGACAGTCTTAAACCTCCGAGCCTTGACTTTACTGTGTATGCTTCGAATGGTCTTCCTGTAGAAGTACTCGGAACAAAATGTGTAGATGTAAAGGTGGGCAGAGAGGAGTTGAAAGACCAAGGGCTTCTGGTAGTAAAGACTGTAAATGAGGAGAACGGTTTAAATATCATTTTGGGTACTAACATTATCGGTAATTGTTTGGGAGAAGTTGTGTTCTTGCTCCAACAGCTCGCTGAGATTGCCCGACCAAGGCAGAGAGGAGTAATCCAAAGAGAGATCCGGGCCCTGGTGTGTCAGCAGCAAGCGAAGCTTACCGACGGCGAAATTGGTAATGTACGGGTCACTGACTCAGATCCTATTGTGATACCCCCAATGAGTGAAATGATCATTTGGTGCAGGGCGGCCATAGGTCTGAGGGACAGAATTACCAAGCTGTAGTAGAACCCCACCATTCAGAACATAGACCTACACTTATGACTGCTAGAGGAGTAGTAGAAGTGGTGAATGGAAGAGTACCGGTACGGCTTCTCAATTGGGGAGATGATGAGGTAAATTTACCCGTTATGCAACCATTGCTAAACTTCATGCTGTTGATAATAATTCTATTCTCCCGGCTGAGTCCTTAGACTCCTGTCAAATAGAGGAGGACAATGACCCAGCAACCCAGGTGGCGGAATGGTGTCAGCAACTCCATGTTGGGACGGACACCACTCCCGCTCACCAGAAGCAAGGGGTATTACGGGTGGTGCAAGAGTACGCCCAAGTGTTTAGCAAAAATCCACTTGATTTTGGGACAATTAAGGGAGTACAACATCATATCCCTACAGGCAGTCATCCTCCCATCAAAGAGCGGTATAGGCCCATACCTCCAGCTCATTATCAGAAGGCTAAAGAAATGTTGAATGATATGAAGAAAGCTGGGGTGATAAGGGATAGTTGTAGTCCCTGGGCAGCCCCTCTAGTTCTGGTTAAAAGAAAGATGGTAGTATGAGAATGTGTGTGGATTACAGGCAGGTGAACCGCATAACACACAAGGATGCATACCCGCTACCACGCATAGAGGAATCATTAGCTGCTCTGAAAACGGCTAACTACTTTTCTACCCTTGATCTGACTAGTGGTTACTGGCAAGTGGCTGTGGCTGAGGAGGATCGTGAGGAAAACGGCTTTCACCACCCCAATGGGGCTCTGTGAGTTCGACAGAATGCCGTTTGGGCTCAGTAGTGCCCCAGGAACATTTCAGAGAGTGATGGAAAACTGTCTGGGACATCTCAATTTTGAAACCGTGCTGCTATACCTAGACGACGTTATCGTGTATTCCAAGACATATGAGGACCATCTGAAGCACTGGCAGAAGTGTTTGAGTCCCTGTCCAGGTACGGGATGAAGTTGAAACCCTCAAAATGCCATCTACTCAAGCAGAAGGTACAATACTTGGGGCACATCGTCAGTTCGGAAGGAGTAGCGCCGGACCCAGAGAAAGTCACTGCCATCCAGAAGTGGCCGGAGCCGAAGAACCTTAAGGAAGTGCGACAGTTCCTGGGACTAACGGGTTACTACAGGAGATTCGTGAAAGATTACACGAAGAAGGCAGCTCCTTTACAGGACCTCCTGGTAGGACAATCTTTAAAGAGCAGAAACCCTCCTTTCAATTGGGGTAAGGAACAGGCTGAAGCATTTCAAAAGATGAAAGAGATCCTGACAGGTGATGAGATTTTAACCTATCCTGATTACAGCCAACCGTTCCTGTTGTACACCGACGCAGTAATGAAGGGTTGGGAGCCGTTCTCAGTCAGAAGCAGAATGGACAAGAAAAAGTCATCGCATATGCTAGCAGAAAACTCAGGCCAACTGAAAGGAATCCGGAAAATTATAGCAGCTTCAAGCTAGAGTTTCTGGCGCTGGTCTGGGCCATTACTGAAAGATTTAAGCACTATCTGGCCTCCAATAAGTTCACGGCGTACACAGACAACAACCCGTTAACGCACCTGGAAACCGCCAAGCTGGGTGCCATGGAGCAGCGATGGATGGCTCGGTTGTCCAATTACCAGTTTACTATCAAGTACCGGGCAGGTCGAAAGAATGCTAATGCTGATGCGTTGTCCCGAATGCCGCATGACTCTGATACGGAAGAAGAATCGGACGACCTGGAAGAAATTGAGCTACCCGCGTTCCATCGAAATGGGGTAGTCCATGAGCATCGAGTTCACAGAAAGCAGTATGGTGCAACATTAAATCCTTTACCCCATCACAGCTGGAAAGAGACTCAGGACAGTGATCCAGTGGTCAGCCGCATCAAGGAGTTGTTAAGTCAGGAAGGCTCCTCTCTGGAAAAGGATGCACCTATGTCAGCCAAGCTCCTGTGGAACGAGAAAAGCAGGTTGTTCCTATACCGTGAGAAGTTGTGCAGGAGATACGTCAACCCAGAACCCATGAGATGGTCTGGCAAATAGTGGTCCCCAAGGCAGACGTCCCAATGGTGTTGGAAGCGTACCACGATCAAGCAGGACACTTTGGCTGGAGGAAGCTGGAGACCCTGTTGAGATGCCGGTTCTACTGGGTAGGGATGCGCAGCTCTGTCGAGAGGTGGTGTCGGAACTGTGGACCCTGTGGTCTCAGAAGAAAGGACTACGGTAGTCAAAAGGCCCCCCTGCAACCTATCCGGACGACTCGTCCCCTGGAGATTGTGGCCCTGGACCACGTCAAACTGTCGCCGAGTAGATCTGGATACTCATACGCCTTGACCATGGTGGACCATTACTCCAGATTTCTGGTAGTCGTTCCAGTGAAAGACCAGACCGCAGTGACGGCCGCGAAGACCTTTCAAGCAAGCTTCTGCAGACCGCATGGGTATCCCGAGCAAGTCTTAACCGATCAGGGACCTGCTTTCGAAGCTGATTTATTCAAGGAATTCTGTCATATGTACGGGTGCAAGAAAATAAGAACAACACCATATCACCCTCAAACCAACGGTCTTTGTGAAAAGATGAACCATATTGTCCTTGACTTGTTGAGATCCATACCGTTGGAAGACAGGAATCGATGGCCGGATTTACTACCTGATTTGGTTGATTTGTACAACCATATACCTGTAAGCTCAACTAACTGCACTCCAGCCTATCTTATGAGAGCAAGGCCCGGAAAACTACCAATGGATCTAGAACTTGGAGTGGTAGAACCGGAGGCAGACGACGCTGTTGAGAACTGGGACGTCAATCGGCAAGAGCAATACAGAAGAGTACAAATCTGTGTGGAGGAAAGTCTTAATAAGGCACGGGAGAAACAGGAAGATGTTTACAACCGAAATGCTCCTGCCAAGCCTCTGATGCCTGGAGAGGTAGTATTAAAAAGAAAAAGAAAGATGCATAAACTGGATAATCAGTGGGAGCAAGAACCCTACGTCATACAAGATTCTAAATACGACAACAGAAAAGTTTGTGTCGTCAGTAAAGACGGAGGAAGAACAACAACCACGGTGTCCAGAGATCATTTGAAGTTGTGTCCAGAACACTTAAAGAGTTGTGAAAAGAACCCTGTCCTCAATCAAAGAGAAAGAAAGGAAGAGGTCATACACACCGATCTGGGAGATTTTCCTGCGGATTGGCCCCGACTGGGAGATGCTGTGATAGTTCCAGTGTTGCAGTTTTATCAGCCACAAGAGGAAGTTTTACCTCCAGTTGTGCCTGTGGTGCCAGTTGAGCCCGCTCAGGAGTTACCCATCCCAGCAACACCTCAACCTGTGGAACCTCAAGATGGATCATCTGAAGCAGCGCCCCATACTATGGGATCTCCTGGTGAAGCTGACTCACACCGCCCAGCCATCAGTACGCTTGCCAGATCCATAGAAAGGTTAAGGCAGTTCTATAGTTTGCCGTTACGCAGTGCAGACAGATCGCAACTTGTTATACCTGAAACTACACCACGTAGATCAGAAAGAATCACAAAAGGGAAATTACCCATTAGATATCAGCAGTGATTATAACGAATTTGTGTGAACATTGTAAAAGTCTATATATATAAATGTGTTTTCCCTATTATGTCTTCGTTTAACAATGGACTCAGAGGCTGAGGACTGAGCCAGCCCAAAAACTGTATCCTGTAAATAGTTGCACTAAAGTGCCTTCTTAATGGTTTCACATGAACCCTTGACTCACCTCTGAACCAAAAACCCGTGTGGTGTGGCACTGAGTGAGGTCTGCATTTGGATGTCCTGCAGCCCACCCAGGACCCACGTTGAAGGTTTGGTGCGGGTCCTTCACAAGTATCTTGTATATATATTTATTAAATGCTATTTGATACTTTTGTATTTCTATATGTAGAATGTTATTGTTCGTAACGTTCAAGGTGTTCTCACCTCCCGGATGGGAAGATGTTATTGTTTAATGTTTATTGTATGAACAAAAATGTCTCTTTATATTTTACAGCCCGGGAGTGCTGTCGTTTACCATGGGGGAATGTGTAGCCCTGGTACACAATACCAGGAGGATGAGTGGAGAGGTAACAGTTAAGGTCTCTTCATGACATCGTGTACACTTCTGACACACCCAGCAGGGGTGTGGAAGGGAGTGATTTAGTCAGTCAGTGTCCGGACTTCAGAGTGAGAAGTCAGTTTCCTGTCCTTGGACAGAGTAGACGTGTCCAGTTTAAGTCTATCATCAGTTCAGAAAGTGGAGTCTGGTGTAGGTGTCTGTATACACCTTAGTCTAGTCAGAGCTGTGCCCCACTGGAAGAAAGACTGAACTATCTATTAAGAGACAAGCAAGGCGAAGGGCAAAGTGGAAGGAAGGTAATTGGAGAAGTGCTTTTGACTTGGAAAAGTCCTGCACGTTGCAACCGGTTACTGGGGACCGAAGGATCACTATTGTACAGCATAGTGAAGAGAAAACCAGGAATCTACCGGACCCTAGGTCGCGGCAGACAAGCCCCTTTATAGTCAGAAACGTAGCTGGAGTCAGGGGGTGTGAAGACTTTGAGTTGTGCACGACAAGAAAAGGATTCAGCTCCCTCGCAGGAAGGCTTCTAACACAAATTTGACTGGCAGAACAGCTAAAGACTAGCTGGAATCATAGAGAGGACTACGCTTCAGGCTGGTCGTACTCAGCTTCATTGGAAAGTAAAGGAGGCCCCTAACTTGCTTATCTGTTGCCTCAAAGCTCATCCTCCATCAACCCCATCAGCCTCCCTGGGACCTGCCTTATCATCCTGCAAGTAAAGGTATGGAAAGACGTTGACTGTGTGAGACTGAGTTATTATTGCATGCCTGCACAATCCTCACCTAACTACCGACCTGAGGGAAGAGTCCCACCTGTAGGGGACCCGACATCTAGCTGCATCACCATCCCCTCAGAGATCGATAGCAGCGCTGGTACAAATTACCAGAATACTACAGGTGGCGTCACGAACTGTACATACATCAATCCCCTGTAAATATATCCTCAACATACGCCAGACCGCCAGGGCCACAGACCGAGCCACAGCTACCTGTGACAAAAACCCCATAGACTTCCATGGGCTCGGCTCTGAGTACCCCATTGCCCTGGTAACCCACAATTGTGGTGGCGGGTCGACACAGAAGCTGCTTTCTCTGACATATCTGTTCTGGAGCTGCAGGTTCGGGGCTCGGTGGATGTTCCCCATGAAGCAGTTCTTTCTTTGAGCACTGAGCACAAAGGACTTTGCAGAGTTAAGGATGTATAGATCATGGAGGTGGTACCAAGAGGTAGAAGCTGCTTTCTCTGACATATCTGTTCTGGAGCTGCAGGTTCGGGGCTCGGTGGATGTTCCCTGTGAAGCAGTTCTTTCTTTGAGCACTGAGCACAAAGGACTTTGCAGAGTTAAGGATGTATAGATCATGGAGGTGGTACCAAGAGATAGAAGCTGCTTTCTCTGACATATCTGTTCTGGAGCTGTAGGTTCGGAGCTCGGTGGGTGTTCCCTGTGAAGCAGTTCTTTTTTGAGCACAAAGGACTTTGCAGAGTTAAGGATGTATAGATCATGGAGGTGGTACCAAGGGTAGAAGCTGCTTTCTCTGACATATCTGTTCTGGAGCTGTAGGTTCGGGGCTCGGTGGGTGTTCCCTGTGAAGCAGTTCTTTTTTTGAGCACAAAGGACTTTGCAGAGTTAAGGATGTATAGATCATGGAGGTGGTACCAAGAGGTAGAAGCTGCTTTCTCTGACATATCTGTTCTGGAGCTGTAGGTTCGGGGCTCGGTGGGTGTTCCCTGTGAAGCAGTTCTTTTTTGAGCACAAAGGACTTTGCAGAGTTAAGGATGTATAGATCATGGAGGTGGTACCAAGAGGTAGAAGCTGCTTTCTCTGACATATCTGTTCTGGAGCTGCAGGTTCGGGCTCGGTGGGTGTTCCCTGTGAAGCAGTTCTTTTTTTGAGCACAAAGGACTTTGCAGAGTTAAGGATGTATAGATCATGGAGGTGGTACCAAGAGGTAGAAGCTGCTTTCTCTGACATATCTGTGTCTGGAGCTGCAGGTTTCGTGCGGTCGGTGGGTGTTCCCTGTGGAAGCAGTTCTTTTTTTGAGCACAAGGGACTTTGCAGATTAAGATTATGAGACATGAGATGGCAGAATGAGTGAAGTCCGCATGGCGAGCTTCTTTACAGTGTGATAATGATGGGTTTTGCAGACCCCACGTGTGATTCCCCATGTGAGAACACAGTCCTGATGTTCCTATGATTACTTTCTGCAGTTTTTCCTAACTTTCTCCTGGTAATATCCCTCCTTGCATTTCCTCCCTGTCTTTGCAGTGGGGGGCTTCGGTGATAAGCATCATGTTGAGACAGCTGCTCCTGTTTCTGGATCCGGTCGGTTTTGCAGCTCAGTGTTTACCAGGAGGGTATTTCATTTTTTAATAAATATGGGGTTTTGTCTCCCGGTCGGAGGATTACCCAGAAGCTTGTGGTGTTGTATAAGCTAAACAATCATGAAAGGCGGATTCTAGGGATGTTCTGGCTGCGGCTCGTCAGATATATTTCGGGCTGTTTTTTCTGGTCTGTTGACAAAATCTGAATAACGGGATCTTTTCATATGGATTTTGCTCCAGGCGTGGGAGCCGCAGCGGGCGAACTGTCCTCCAGCTGAGATGGTTTGGGATGAACACAAGGTAGAGCCCCGAACCGCAGCCCACACAACCGGCCGGGAACCTCAGGATTAACCCCTTCAAAAATGCCATCAGACCCGCTCTGCGCCTGTAACTTTAGGGAGTGCGAAACGCGTGGGGTTCATATTTGTATGTTTCATGATATAGAGCTGCATCGCAATATTTTTATATCTTTTATGATCGCTGGCGGCTTGGCTATCTCCCGTCAGTCCCATAAATGATGGATGCAACATCCCAACCACCACTACATTCGGAAGGGGCACTGAAGTCGGGATGGATGGGGTTTCCATCAGTCTTGTGTATAGGTGTCATCTAGTTCAAACCCTTTAAAGCCAATGCTAAACTCGAAAAAAACTCAAATGCATGTGGACCGGTAGATGTATCAGCCTTTTACTGCAAGGGCTCTGCAGTCCCGGTGCCGGCAACATGTGCTCCACAGCGCCATCAATGCATAGTGGCCGGGGCATGTACTACTCAGTCGCCACCTATTGATCTGAATAGGGGGACAGATGTGCAGTACCTGGCTGCACCACTATACATTTGGTGGAGCTGTTTAATTCTGTTCCGCAATCAAGCACATGTGGGCGCTGTCGGCACCAAGAGCAGCTGACCGTTGTGGGAGCCGAGAGTCGCTCCCCCACTTACCAGATATTGATGACCTACCCTAAGGATAGGCCATGTATATAAAAGCCATGTTAAAAAATGTACATTAATTACTGGGTGAAATTTCTTTTTTTGTTCCTTCAGGTCCATTTCTGTTTTATTGCTCTAGACCACCAGGGAAGTTTCCATTATTCTTTTACCACCCAACGTTACTTGGGAAGCTGCTGGGACCTTGCTGTTCGTACCCTCCGCTCTGCTGTCGGAGGCTTCTTTTTTATTTTTATTTATTTATTTACAAAAGTAAGACTAAGATTGCGGGAATCGCACCTTTTATTTTTCAAATAATTAATAAAAAATGTGCCCGTGTTGCTTCAGATATGGCAGACGTCCCTGACGTAAAAGTGCTAAATAATTGGAGGCAATTTTAAGGTTAAGGAGATTTACTGAGACAGATTATGAAGTTGCCCCATTATCATCCCTGGTAGTCCAGGGTGGTGAAAAGCTTAACGATAATACTCCTGGTGGTCTAGGGTGGTGAAAAGCCTAACAATAATATCCCTGGTGGTCTAGGGTGGTGAAAAGCCTAACGATAATATCCCTGGTGGTCTAGGGTGGTGAAAAGCCTAACGATAATATCCCTGGTGGTCTAGGGTGGTGAAAAGCCTAACGATAATATCCCTTGTGGTCTAGGTGGTGAAAAGCCTAACGATAATATCCCTGGTGGTGAAAATCCTAACAGTAGTACCGCTAGAGGTCTAGGTGGTGAAAGCCTAACGATAATATCCCTGGTGGTCTAGGGTGGTGAAAAGCTTAACGATAATATCCCTGGTGGTGAAAATCCTAACAGTAGTACCGCTAGAGGTCTAGGGTGGTGAAAAGCCTAACGATAATATCCCTGGTGGTGAAAATCCTAACAGTAGTACCGCTAGAGGTCTAGGGTGGGGAAAAGCCTAACGATAATATTTCAGGAGGTCTATTGTGGTGAAAAGCCTTACAGTAGTTTTCCTCATTGTCTAGGGTGCTGAAGAGCTCAATAGTAATATCCTGGTGGTCTAGGGTGGTGAAAAGCCTAACGATAATATTTCAGGAGGTCTATTGTGGTGAAAAGCCTTACAGTAGTTTTCCTCATTGTCTAGGGTGCTGAAGAGCTCAATAGTAATATCCTGGTGGTCTAGGGTGGTGAAAAGCCTAATGGTAGTATCCCTTCTAGTCTAGGGTGGTGAAAAGTCTGATAGAAATATCCCCCATGGTTTAGGGTGGTGAAATGCCTAATGGTAAAATCCCTGGTGGTCTAGTGTGGTGAAAAGCCTAAAGGTAATAGCCCTGGTGGTCTAGGGTGGTAAAGAGATTAATATGAGTAACCCTGTCCATTCAGGATGGTTAAGATTTAGAGCTAGTATCCCGGGTGGTCTAGGTTAGTGAAGAGCCTAATGGTAGAATCCCTGGTGGTCTAGAGTAGTAAATAGATTAATGCTAGCATACCTGTATATTGGGGGTGAAGATTTAATGTGAGTATCCCAGGTGGTCTTGGGTGGTAAAGAGGACAATGTCAGTATTTCTGGTGGTCAAGGGCGGTGATAAAATAAATTGTAGCATAGTTTAAAATAATAAAAAGGTGATGTACCACTCCTGGTGGTATAGGGTGGTGAGTTACTAATGGTCACAGACTTAGGTAATGTAGAGCCCTGAGTTCTAGGGAAAATGCAAGGGTTATCTGCTATAGACATATTTTTAAGTTTCCTCATTAAACTTTTTAAATGTTTGATTATTTATGTAAATGAAGATTTTAATGGTAATATACCTGTGGTCCATGATGAGGAAGGGTAATGGTGGTTTGTTTTAGAGCACTGAAGAGGAAATAGAAGATTTCTGGTGGCATGGGATGATTAGTTATAGGGTAACACATTACTGTATTGTACAAGAGCCCTGGTGGTCTAGGGTGATAACGGACAATGATATTATGGTTTACGGTAATGTACTGTGAGGACATCATACTGTGTGTGGGGAATGTACTGTGTGACATCATACTGTGTGTGGGGGAATGTACTGTGTGACATCATACTGTGTGTGGGGGAATGTACTGTGTGACATCATACTGTGTGGGGGGAATGTACTGTGTGACATCATACTGTGTGGGGAATGTACTGTGTGACATCATACTGTGAGTGGGGAATGTACTGTGTGACATCATACTGTGTGGGGAATGTACTGTGGGGACATCATGCAGTGTGTGGGGGAGAATGTACTGTGGGGACATCATACTGTGTGTGGGGGAATGTACTGTGAGGACATCATACTGTGAGTGGGGGAAATGTACTGTGAGGACATCATACTGTGTGGGGGAATGTACTGTGGGGACATCATGCAGTGTGTGGGGGAGAATGTACTGTGGGGACATCATACTGTGTGTGGGGAATGTACTTTGTGACATCATACTGTGTGTGGGGGGAATGTACTGTGGGGACATCATGCAGTGTGTGGGGGAGAATGTACTGTGGGGACATCATACTGTGTGTGGGGGAATGTACTGTGAGGACATCATACTGTGAGTGGGGAAATGTACTGTGAGGACATCATACTGTGTGGGGGAATGTACTGTGGGGACATCATGCAGTGTGTGGGGGAGAATGTACTGTGGGGACATCATACTGTGTGTGGGGGAATGTACTTTGTGACATCATACTGAGTGTGGGGGGAATGTACTGTGGGGACATCATGCAGTGTGTGGGGGAGAATGTACTGTGGGGACATCATGCAGTGTGTGGGGGGAATGTACTGTGGGGACATCATACTGTGTGTGGGGGAATGTACTGTGAGGACATCATACTGTGAGTGGGGGAATGTACTGTGAGGACATCATACTGTGTGGGGGAATGTACTGTGGGGACATCATGCAGTGTGTGGGGAAGAATGTACTGTGGGGACATCATACTGTGTGTGGGGGAATGTACTGTGAGGACATCATACTGTGAGTGGGGGAATGTACTGTGTGACATCATACTGTGTGGGGGAATGTACTGTGGGGACATCATGCAGTGTGTGGGGGAGAATGTACTGTGGGGACATCATACTGTGTGTGGGGGAATGTACTGTGAGGACATCATACTGTGAGTGGGGGAATGTACTGTGAGGACATCATACTGTGTGGGGGAATGTACTGTGGGGACATCATGCAGTGTGTGGGGGAGAATGTACTGTGGGGACATCATACTGTGTGTGGGGGAATGTACTTTGTGACATCATACTGTGTGTGGGGGGAATGTACTGTGTGACATCATACAGTCATGGCCAAAAGTTTTGAGAATGACACAAATATTAATTTTTACAAAGTCTACTGCTTCACATTTTCTAATGGCAATTTGCATATACTCCAGAATGTTATAAAGAGTGATCAGCTTAACAGCAATTACTTGCAAAGTCAATATTTGGCTAGAAAATGAACTTTATCCCCCAAAACACATTTCAACATCATTGCAGCCCTGCCTTAAAAGGACCAGCTAACCTCTTTTCAGTGATTTCTCCATTAACACAGGTGTGGGTGTTGATGAGGACATGGCTGGAGATCAATCTGTCATGATTAAGTAAGAATGACACCACTGGACACTTTAAAAGGAGGCTGGTGCTTGGCATCATTGTTTCTCTTCTGTTAAGCATGGTTATCTCTAAAGAAACACGTGCAGTCATCATTGCAATGCACAAAAATGGCCTAACAGGGAAGAGTATCGCAGCTAGAAAGATTGCACATCAGTCAACAATCTATCTCATCATCAAGAACTTCAAGGAGAGAGGTTCCATTGTTGCCAAAAAGGCTCCAGGGCGCCCAAGAAAGACCAGCAAGCGCCAGGACCGTCTCTTAAAAGTGTTTCAGCTGCGGGATCGGGCTACCAGCAGTGCAGAGCTTGCTCAGGAATGGCAGCAGGCAGGTGTGAGTGCATCTGCACGCACTGTGAGGCGGAGACTCTTGGAGCAAGGCCTGGTCTCAAGGAGGGCAGCAAAGAAGCCACTTCTCTCCAGAAAAAACATCATGGACAGACTGATATTCTGCAAAAGGTACAGGCAGTGAACTGCTGAGGACTGGGGTAAAGTTATTTTCTCTGATGAATCCCCTTTTCGATTGTTTGGGACATCAGGAAAACGCCTCATTCGGAGAAGACAAGGTGAGCGCTACCACCAGTCTTGTCTCATGCCAACTGTTAAGCATCCTGAAACCATTCATATGTGGGGTTGCTTCTCAGCCAAGGGAATCGGCTCTCTCACAGTCTTGCCTAAAAACACAGCCATGAATAAAGAATGGTACCAGAAAGTCCTCCAAGAGCAACTTTTCCCAACCCTCCAAGAGCAGTTTGGCGATCAACAATGCCTTTTCCAGCATGATGGAGCACCTTGCCATAAAGCAAAGGTGATAACTAAATGGCTCAGGGAACAAAACATAGAGATTTTGGGTCCATGGCCTGGAAACTCCCCAGATCTTAATCCCATTGAGAACTTGTGGTCAATCATCAAGAGACGGGTGGACAAACAAAAACCTAAAAATTCTGACAAAATGAAAGCATTGATTGTGCAAGAATGGACTGCTATCAGTCAGGATTTGGTCCAGAAGTTGATTGAGAGCATGCCAGGGAGAATTGCAGAGGTCCTGAAGAAGAAGGGTCAACACTGCAAATATTGACTTGCTGCATTAACTCAATCTAACTGTCAGTATAAGCTTTTGTTACTCATATGTTTGCAATTATATTTCTGTCTGTGATAAAAACATCTGTCAAACACACATAAAAACCAGAGGGCAGCAGATCATGTGAAAATATAATATTTGTGTCATTCTCAAAACTTTTGGCCATGACTGTGCTGTGTGTGGGGGAATGTACTGTGGACATCATACTGTGTGTGGGGGAATGTACTGTGGACATCATACTGTGTGTGGGGGAATGTACTGTGGGGACATCATACTGTGTGTGGGGGGAATGTACTGTGGACATCATACTGTGTGTGGGGGAATGTACTGTGGGGACATCATACTGTGTGTGGGGGGAATGTACTGTGGACATCATACTGTGGTGGGGGAATGTACTGTGGGGACATCATACTATGTGTGGGGGAATGTACTGTGGGGACATCATACTGTGTGTGGGGAATGTACTGTGGACATCATACTGTGTGTGGGGGGAATGTACTGTGTGACATAATACTGTGTGTGGGGGGGAATGTACTGTGTGACATCATACTATGTGTGGGGGAATGTACTGTGGACATCATACTGTGTGTGGGGGAATGTACTGTGGGGACATCATACTGTGTGTGGGGGAATGTACTGTGGACATCATACTGTGTGTGGGGGGGAATGTACTGTGTGACATCATACTGTGTGTGGGGGGGAATGTACTGTGAGACATCATACTGTGTGTGTGGAGATGTACTGTCCGGACATCATACAATGTGTGGTGGAATGTACAGTGGGGTTATCATACACTATGAGGGGGGAATGTATTGTGAGGACAGTACACTGTTTGTGGGGGACTGTAATGTTGGGACATTATACTGTGTGGTAGTAGTGTGCTATGGGGACATTATACTCAGGGGAATAATATGGTTTGAGGTACACTTTGAGATGCATTACAATGTGTGTGGGTGTGTAGGTAAGTCAGACTTTGGGGGGGTCTGCACATCAATCTGTGTTGGGACTGTGGAGGAATCATGCTGTGTGGGGGCACTCTGTGGGCATCATACTGCATTTGTAGGATACTCTGGGGTTGTATACCGTGTGAGGCACTGTGGAGTTATATTGTGGGGGGAATCATACTGTGCGTGGGGCACTGTGGGAGGCATCATGCTATGTGAGGGAAATAACACTTTGCTGGGAACTGTATCCTTATATTGTGTGGGATTGTTGTAGGGGAATCATAACATATGGGGGCACTGTGGGGGCATTATAGTGTTTGAGGGGACTGCGCAGGCATTATGCTGTGTGAGGAGCACTGAGGGGGAATCACACTGTGTCGGGTGTATTATGGAGTACGATACTGTGTGTGGGTGTCACGGGTGTGTCGCGGCGGAGATCGTCACGATTGCACACCCTGACTTCGCACAGCTGAGTTTCTGGTGCTGGGTGTTTTTCAGCACTGAGGGAGTTAATTCTTTCTCTCTCGGTGCTGGGCTGACCAGCCTCGCCCAGCTGCGATTAATGTGTTGTTAATTAGCTTCCTTCATATACCTGCTAGTCTGCTGGGGAAGTTGCCGGTGAAAGCATTCATTCAGACCAGCAGAGCGGGTCGTTTCTGAGAAGACTTAAGCTAAAGGTACTGCCACACTAAACAATCCCGCTAGCGATCACAATAACGACGCATACTAATGCGATCGCTAGCGGGATTGTTTCTATATCGCTAAATGCGGCCACATTTAGCGATATAGTTAACGACGCTATCGCCGTTAGCGATCTTCTTAACGACTTTAGCGGTACAAATGTGTCGACCCGCCACCACAATTGTGGGTTACCAGGGCAATGGGGTACTCAGAGCCGAGCCCGTAGAAGTCTATGGGGATTGTCACAGGTAGCGGTGGCTCGGTCTGTGGCCCTGGCGGTCTGGCGTATGTTAGGGATATATTTACAGGGGATTGATTTATGTACAGTTCGTGACGCCACCTGTAGTGTTCTGGTAATTAGTACCAGCGCTGCTGTAGATCTCTGAGGGATGGTGAGGCAGCTAGATGTCAGGTCCCCTACAGGTGGGACTGGTCCCTCAAAGTCTATGAAGTTAGTGAAGACGGGTGCAGGTAAATAACACAGTCTCACACGGTCAGCGTCTTTCCATACCTTTACTTGTAAGATGTTCAGGCAGGTCCCAGGGAGGCTGATCCAAGGAGAGTGTATCTTGAGACAGCAGCTGGACAAGTTAGGGGCCTCCTTTACTTTCAATACAATGAGTACAACCAGCCTGAAGCGTAGTTCCCTCAATAACTCCAGCTAATCCATAGCTGTACTGCCCAGTCAGTTTTGTGGTAGGAGCCTTCCAATTGATGAAACTAGGTTCTTGCTTTTGTCTGCGCTTGACTCAAAGTCCCTATTCCACCTGACTCCAGTTACGTACTGACTATAAGGGGCTTGTTTGCCGCGACCTAAGGTCCGGTAAATTCCTGGTTTTCTTACCACTATGCTTGTAGCTAATAGTGATCCTTCGGTCCCCAGTGACCGGTTGCAATGTGCAGAACTTCTTCAATCCCAACGCACCTTTCCAATAATCCACTGTGCCTTTCGCCTTGTCCTCGCTGGTAGCATAAGCACTCACACTTGCATAAAGTCGGGTAGTTACTTCCTTCATTCACTTTCTTCAAAGTTAGTTACAGATGCTCAGTTATCACTAGGCAGGAGCACATCTCTGAACCTTTCACTGTCCTTTAGACAGGTGACTGAAGTCTTTCTGCACTAAGCTTCTTCTTTCTTTCAATGTATT
>JARQOD010003102.1:0-68857 GCA_033576555.1 Oophaga sylvatica | reverse complement strand
GTGACCTTCTCCCCCACAGTCTACAAAGCCAAAATATTTCCCTTTAGTTACAAAGAACCTAGGTGAAATGTACCCAAAATTTCACCCCATATCTTCACTGTCTCACTATCCCCCCCTCTTCTCCAGACCGGGGCTGGTTCCAGACCGGGGACTGGTCAACAAACCTAAAGAGACAGGGAACACCGCTCAAGTCATAGCCAACATCATTTCATCTTACCTGAAGTAAAACCCCATCATTAGTTCATTTTTATTTTCCATTAAGGGGTTTCTTACCCTTACACACACACAACACACTGGTGTGTCACAGCATGTAACCAGTCAGCTTGGGGGAAGGAACATGGGACATCAAAAATACCACTGTCCATTAAGAATCCCAGCCAGCGCTGCATTACCCAATCCGTCCCCTCTGCTACAACTTTTTTCTAGGATTTAAAACACAAACCCGTTGGGGGGGTTTGTAGGGATGGACCCGCCGCTCTCCAAGTCACTGGAGCCTCCAATGTATGCACAAGTCTCGCATGATCTGCTGAACCAAAATTTTTCCAGGTTCCATCACAGGCCCCACCCTCTGCGTACATACCGTCTCAGTTGATTTTGGGCACTTGCAATTACCTCTTTGTTGGCCTTTTCCCGCCCCTGCGGTCGAACGTTGGCCTTGTTTGTGTCGGTGTCACCTCACCCGACCTTTTTTCCCGAACTGCCTCCTCCCGTCGTTGCGGCCCGGTCCATCGTCCAGTAAGCTTATGGTAGCTTTGAGTCTGATCTCTGTCTTTTCGTCCGCCCCGGTCTCACACTCAGCCGTGAGCTAACAGAAGCGTCTCTCTCCCCCATTGTTTTAGCAGTCTCTGCCAATCCCCAGGGAAGCCTCTCGTCTTCCCTTTTTGGGCTGGAAGTAGTCGCTCTCTTTGTTCCAACTGTAAAAAAATCCCAGATGGCATTTTGTCTGGTGTAAGGTCGACATCAGCCTTTTCTAGGCTCTCAACCTCTTTGCTACCTGCCTTCCTCATTTGCACTGGTTGCTTTTTGTCAAGATGTTTTCTTATCCTTACCACTTCCCTGTCTGACCCCTTTTTCTCAGCCACATCTGGCTCACTTTCGGGTTAGACACTTATTTTATTCACATCCGGCTCAATGCAGGGTTTACATTTATTCTCATTTCATCCGTCACTTTCGGGAGTTTACAATTTATTTTCATTCAATTTGCTCACTTTCGGGGTTTACAATTCTTTCTCCTTTCACATCCTGATCGGGAACCTTGTTAACATGTCATCCACAACTTAACTCACCATCTGGTCCCTCAAGTATGTGACTAGTGACAACCCAGCACTTGTTCCATACTCAGGTGCTAGGGTGGTCCTCCTCTCCCTGGACTTCAGTGTTTATGGCAACATGAAGAAACCTTCCTCGGCCAGGCTTTGGGAAACCTCATTTAGAAAACCCTTTTTTCCGGGCCGTTTTTTAAGAGAGGGGTTCGCCAATTTCTCCCTCTCAAAATTGTAAAGGCAAGGCACGTCAGGACCCGGTTCCCGAGAAAACCACTCCTCGTTCCAACATCACCTGCAAAGGAATTTCATCACTATCACAGTCTCATTATTATAACTCTTTTCATGACTATGTCAGTATTATCATCACTATCATGATCATCTCATTATCAGGGGCTTCATCATTATCTTGATCTTTATCATATTATCACATAAATTTTAACGGTCCCACTAGCATTGTGTTCCCCCCCTCGGGACTGCGCACCCTCAATAGGGCTTCACACACTGTCCTCAGAATACCTTCCCAGAGATCCTTAGACGGGGGTCATTACACAACCAACGGGGGGGCCACCAGGTTTTCCCTACCCCCCCTTCACTGAAACCTCCCCCGGTTTAGGACCAAGCCACGGCGTTCTGGGTGACTTTGGTGCTCCTGGTGACACCATACTCAAGTGTTATCAGGGATGAAAGCCCTATAATAGGCTGTCACTCGGAAGTCACGGACTTTGAGTCCAAGGGGCCTGCGCTGAGCAAAAAATTTGAACCCCCGGGGACCCTTGGTCCTTCTCTTCGGTTGCGGTGGCCCACCACGGTTTGCGCAGAGAGAGAGGGTTGCCAACATCACGGAATAGGCTCCCCTTAGTGGACAGTTGGCTGCAATTTCACGACATCTCCCAAAAAACCCCTGTCCTTTACACTTTCCACCAATGTCCCCTCGGGCCTGAACCGTTATAGCTACCCATGCCCCAACAGCGGAACGCTCTTACGGGAGAGTTCGCGTCCGGGGGGAAATCTGAAGCGACGTCCTCTCGACGGTTTTACCTCAGGAGAACATGCTCGGGTGAGCGGTTCAATGAGGACATGTGGGGGTAGCGGTTCACTACCACCTTTCAACTCCATAATCTGTTTGCTGACGCAGGACTCCCAAACTGTTCTCCAGTCCTGAACCCCCGGCATGGGCTGTCACCTAACACCCCGCGGGTCGAATCTCCGCTTTAGCTTGGCCCTAGTCTTGGCTGTCCTGCTCGCTCAGGTCAGCATAGGCCACCTGGGGGATCCAATCGATAGGGTGCGACCTATGGCCCACCAGAAGGGGCGATTTCCTTCTCTGCCGTTCCTCAAATTAGGAGTACACCTCCAATCATCCGAGGGTCATCTTTTTCGGGACCGTCTTTTCCCCCTTCTTTAAGCGGACAAGTCAGGCGACTTTGCAACATTACTTTGGGACGATGTGCCACAAGTCCCCTGCAGTGCTGCAACCTGCTCAAAAAACAACCGGTTATTCTCCTGCTGCTGCTGCAGGATTTGCTGCTGGTACTGCTGCATTTGCTGCTGGTACTGCAGGTGCTGCTGCTCCATGTTCTGCTGCATGCTTCGCTGGGCCTGCACCAGGTACTCAATGAGCTCCTTCACAACGGCCGGACTTATCTGTCTCAACCACGGCAGTTTTATGTTGCACATCAACTTGCGCCATTTGTCCAAACAGCGCCTCCATGCTGTCATCCATGCTGTCAGACTTCTCTGTCTTAACAACGGCAGTCTTCACTCAAGACATACACACTCTACAGTCTTCTCCATAGAAAAATTCAGCTCTGCTGTGCAGACACTTTTTTTTTTTTCTTTGCAAAGTGTATTAGGGCTACTGTCTCTTTAAGACTGCTCCACAAACTTTTCTTTTGCTGCTGCACATTCCACAGTCATTTTCACAACAAGTTCAGCTTTGCTGTGCATACATTTTCTCTCTGCAGACCCTATCAGGGCCACTGTCTCTTTAAGACTGCTCCAAACAGACGTTTCTGCTGACACACTTTTTTTTTTTTTTTTTTCTGCTGCTATTTCAATAGACTTCACCTTTATTGCTGTCTCTCGCCTCTGTGCCGCACGCACACTCCAGCACTAACTGTATCAGCCACTGCGCTGCCCGCATTCTCCACCAATTGTAGCATTTCAGGGGGTTTAGCTCTAGGATCGCTGTCTGGGTAGACAGAATGGCATGAAAACAGTTCATTCAGACAGCAGTTCTGGTGTAAAACTGGCCGCAACCAGCTTTATTAAAGTCCACAGCAAACAGATTAAAACAAAGCATAAACAGAAAACATGGGCTTGTCTAGCCACTAATTACACTTAGATAGATGGCCCTCTCTATCCGGGACCCAGACTCTACCAGTCTGTGCCCAAAACAACACATATCACATATGTTACCAGTATGGAGCTTCACAGATACTCCTCCTTGTGTCTGAAGGCACCTTCCATGTCCAGACTTGAGAGAGATCCACTCCTATTCAGCCGCTCTTCACACGGATTCGCACTGAGACTACTCCTATGTCCGGGTCCTTCCTGCACCCAAACTGAGATAGCTCAAACACTCTTGGAGACTGCTTCCTTGTGCCAGGACACCTCTCTGTGTCCAGGCTAAAGACAGCTCTAACACTCTTGGAGACTGTTTCTTGTGCCAGGACACCTTCCTGTGTCCAGGCTAAACTAGCTCTCTGACTGTGTCCGCAGACACCTATTTCTGGCTTCCTAATTAACAGCTGATTGGCTTCAGGTTTAAGCTGCAAGTGTGCAATGAATGCAAGGTGTAGTGACCTCTCTCTACCACCAGGTCTACAAAGCCACATATTTCCCTTATAGTTAGCAAAGAACCTAGGTGAAATGTACACCCCATTCACCACATATCCTCACTGTCTCACAGTACATACATTACATTACTGATCCTGAGTTACATCCTGTATTATACCCCAGAGCTGCACTCACTATTCTGCTGGTGCAGTCACTGTGTACATACATTACATTACTGATCCTGAGTTACATCCTGTATTATACTCCAGGGCTGCACTCACTATTCTGCTAGTGCGGTCACTGTGTACATACATTACATTACTGATCCTGAGTTACATCCTGTATTATACCCCAGAGCTGCACTCACTATTCTGCTGGTGCAGTCACTGTGTACATACATTACATTACTGATCCTGAGTTACATCCTGTATTATACCCAGAGCTGCACTCACTATTCTGCTGGTGCAGTCACTGTGTACATACATTACATTACTGATCCTGAGTTACATCCTGTATTATACTCCAGGGCTGCACTCACTATTCTGCTGGTGCAGTCACTGTGTACATACATTACATTACTGATCCTGAGTTACAGCCTGTATTATACTCCAGAGCTGCACTCACTATTCTGCTGGTGCAGTCACTATATACATACATTACTGATCCTGAGTTACATCCTGTATTATACCCCAGAGCTGCACTCACTATTCTGCTGGTGCAGTCACTGTGTACATACATTACATTACTGATCCTGAGTTACCTCCTGTATTATACCCCAGAGCTGCACTCACTATTCTGCTGGTGCAGTCACTGTGTACATACATTACATTACTGATCCTGAGTTACATCCTGTATTATACTCCAGAGCTGCACTCACTATTCTGCTGGTTCAGTCACTGTGTACATACATTACATTACTGATCCTGAGTTACATCCTGTATTATACCCCAGAGCTGCACTCACTATTCTGCTGGTGCAGTCACTGTGTACATACATTACATTACTGATCCTGAGTTACCTCCTGTATTATACCCCAGAGCTGCACTCACTATTCTGCTGGTGCAGTCACTGTGTACATACATTACATTACTGATCCTGAGTTACATCCTGTATTATACTCCAGAGCTGCACTCACTATTCTGCTGGTGCAGTCACTGTGTACATACATTACATTACTGATCCTGAGTTACATCCTGTATTATACTCCAGAGCTGCACTCACTATTCTGCTGGTGCAGTCACTGTGTACATACATTACATTACTGATCCTGAGTTACATCCTGTATTATACTCCAGAGCTGCACTCACTATTCTGCTGGTGCAGTCACTGTGTACACACATTACATTACTGATCCTGAGTTACATCCTGTATTATACTCTAGAGCTGCACTCACTATTCTGCTGGTTCAGTCACTGTGTACATACATTACATTACTGATCCTGAGTTACATCCTGTATTATACCCCAGAGCTGCACTCACTATTCTGCTGGTGCAGTCACTGTGTACATACATTACATTACTGATCCTGAGTTACATCCTGTATTATACCCCAGAGCTGCACTCACTATTCTGCTGGTTCAGTCACTGTGTACATACATTACATTACTGATCCTGAGTTACATCCTGTATTATACCCCAGAGCTGCACTCACTATTCTGCTGGTGCAGTCACTGTGTACATACATTACATTACTGATCCTGAGTTACCTCCTGTATTATACCCCAGAGCTGCACTCACTATTCTGCTGGTGCAGTCACTGTGTACATACATTACATTACTGATCCTGAGTTACATCCTGTATTATACTCCAGAGCTGCACTCACTATTCTGCTGGTGCAGTCACTGTGTACATACATACATTACTGATCCTGCGTTACATCCTGTATTATACTCCAGAGCTGCACTCACTATTTTGCTGGTGCAGTCACTGTAGACACGTTCTTTGCTCGGAGCTGGCCTTGCAGACCTCTTCTGGGTCGTATGGTCTGAGTATCTATGATGTATGTCAGTAATTTGCCCTCTGCAGTACATAAGATCAGATACATGTTGCTGATGTTCAGGGGTCGATAGAGAACGTATTAATCCGAGTAGTTGGACATGGAGTCTCCTCGCTGGAAGCTGTTGATCCTGTGGACTGTGGATGTCCGTGCACTGGGAATTTGTGCGGCTTTTGGTTTTTGCTGAGAAGGCTGAAGAAACGGCATCGCAATAGGTTATCTGGTGATGAAGGACAGTATGGTGAGAGGAGGTGCTCGTTGATTGGGTTGCGGGGTGTTGCTGCTGCAGACTTGTGTGTAGAGGCTGGATGACAATTGAGATGGGTAAAGTGTGCTGCCGATGACAAATCAAATGAATGTGCCAGGAGACAGGATAAAACGCCATGCGGTTTATTATCAGTGCGTTTCCAAGTCATCCTCCTTCATCAGGACCACTACAAGCAGGGCTGTGGAGTCGGTATAAAACGGACTGACTCCGAAAATATATAATAAATTGGGTACAGTAGTTCAATGATGACGGCCCGTGTGTTTTTTGATGTTTGCTCCTTTTCTACTTCGCCTCATTGGGGGACACAGGACCATGGGTGTTATGCTGCTGCCACTAGGAGGCTGACACTAAGTGAATACAAAAAAGGTTAACTCCTCTGCAGTGTACACCCTCATGCTGGCTCCAAGAGAACCAGTTCTTGCTTAGTGTCCGTAGGAGGCACGAGGGTCTGGTCTTCAGACCAAAAATCCTTTTTTATTTTAATTTTTTAATTTTTACTTTTTTCTTCAGATGAAGGGGCGACAGATCCTTTCAATGCTCCGATCTCCCCAGACCAACAAAAGGCGAGCATGTGGAGTGTCGCCTCCACGTATCCTCTCCTGCAACGTGGGCCGTCATGCCTGGGCTGATCTTTAGGGGCGACAGGTCCCTTAAAGGGCACCGATCTCCCCGCACCGACAACAGACGAGCACATGGAGTGCCGCCTCCATGTATCCTCTTCTGCAGCCAGGCCTAACGCCGGACAACCTGCCCTGTCCCATCCTAGGGTATTGAACCCTTTGGATGTACAGAGGCACTTCCTTGGCGTCCATACACCCCCCAACTGCATCATCACTGTTAAATCGGATGATGCAAGGAGGCGGACGGTCTCCACCTCCCTAATAAATGGATGGTGGATTGAGGGTTCCTCTTTATCCTTGCACCGTCCAAATGACTGCAACAGCACTGTTACTTGCTGAATAGAGCTGCGTACTGCATCCGGCAGCTGCTTTGGTAAGTGTCGGGTCTGGAGCCGTTGGAGGGCTCTGTACAGCGGTCCGGGCGGCGCTGGTACCTGCGGATCCGCGTTTTTTTTTCAGTGAAGGGGTCTCTACTTTCGGTGCTGGCTGGTGCCGAAAAATTTAGCCCCCGACTTCGGCCATTGTGTAGACAACAACCAGTAGGCTCCGCCCACACTGTCGCGCTAAGGCCCCCTCCCCCAGGTAACGCTCCCGCCGACCGCAGAAGTTTAGGCCCCGGCTTGGGTCTATTCATGGAGCAATCCACGAAGCTCCGCCCACTGGATGACATCATGGCCCCGCCCCCGAGCTGGCGCTTCTCGCTCACTGCGAGACTTCGCCGCCTCTGCGACTCCCAGTGGCCATCTTGGTCCACCTGGCCGGCTTACACAAGGGCGACTGCTATGCAGGCATGACGTGGCCCCAGGCAACACCAATGGCGTTTTTAAAGGGGCCACTACGGATCTGCGGCACAGGACCTGGGTAACAGCCTTGACCCTGGACATCTGGAAGTGGCTGCTGTATTGACTCCAGCGGCATTTAGCACAGAAGATAGCGCTAATCCAATACGGACTCCAGGAACATCAGAATCCGGGTAAGGAGGCGCTGCACCCTCCCCCCTACAGTATCCCCCTTTAGTATTCCTCGGTCTCAAAGGCGCAATGACACCATGTCCCGGTCCAAGCTCCCAAAAGGTCTATTAAGACTATTACAGTCTTCTTTACTTTGCAAAGCCCATAACCCCAAATGCGCTCAAGAGCCCTCCGCCACCACCATCCATCCCAGTGAACCTAGTTCCCCTGAATGGGCTTTGTCTGTGTAGCAATTCATGGCTTCTCTGGCCAAAGAGATTGCATTCCTCTGTGGATCGGAGCATTAGCAGGACTGATATAAATGGATCTTCTACACGGGAGTCATCGGCTAGCAGGAGCCGCAAGTATTCTAGAAACATACAGGCGTCTAGAAAACGGATCCGTAGTACGTTACCCGAGCAATCACATGACTTGGCGTCCGTGAGCTATGTTTTCTCGCTCTCCCTCACCTGAGTTTTGCAGCAAACAAGACTCTGAGTATGAATCGGATGTTTTCTTGGATCTGGACTCGCAGAGTTCCAGGAAACGGTGGATTCGCTTATTGAGACTGTCAACCAGACGCTGAAGGTTGACGAGAATTCCGATTCTGTCCCGGATCACACAGTGTCCTTCAAAAGGACTAGACGCCCTCATACAGCGTTTGCCATCCACCCAGAGGTCCGGGTTATAGTTAACCGTCACATGAAGCAACCGGATAAGCGCCTCACAGCTCAGAATCCCCTTGAGGCGAGGTACGCCTTTTTTTTCAGCTGATCTAAGGAAAGATCGGGCTGAATCTCCTGCTGTAGATCTGCCAATTTCTCGCATGGCATCCAAAATACTCCTATCCTGGCGGATGGATCATCATTAAAGTCCCATGGACAGTCAGAGAATCTGACTCGCTACGTTTTTTGAGACCTTGGGTTCAGCACTCTATCCCTCGTTTGCTGCGACGTGGGTAGCTAAAGCAATGGTTTCCTGCACGCCTCTTTGGATGCGGCTAGCTGCGCTTGGCTATCAGCAGCAAATGCCACCAAAAGGCATTATGGCTTAGAGAGTGGAAAACGGACTCTGTGTCCAAAGACTCTATCTCTTCCTTACTAGAATGGCTGTTTGGAGAAAAAGCTGAATCAGCTTATTTTGGATGCTATGGAAAGAAGGAGCAAATTTCTTCCCCAGCGTCCTTTTTAACAGTGAAATCCGTTTTTGGTCCTTTCGCACTGATCTGGGCTGGTCCACTATCCCTTCCGTATCAGGGCGTTCCCCACGCAGGGTCAAAGGATTCCAGATCTCCTGTAGGCCCAGTCAGCAGTGGAAGGTCTACCCAATCAGTCTGGGTCTAAGTCCCAGAGATTTTCTGCTCAGTGTCTTTTGGCATTATCTGGTAGATACCAGCAGGGTAGGCGGCCACCTACTTCTGTTATGTCAGGACTGGGTTTTTCCGTCTTTCACAAAGAATGGGTTAGAGACCTGGTGTCTTCCGAATACAAAAGGTCCTTCCCTTCCTGTCTTCAAAAAATCAGAGGCGAGAGCAAGGGTTTTTTCCCGAGACATACATTCACTGCTTCAAAACGGAACCATTGTTCTGATCCCAGAAAACTAAAGGTTTAAGGGGTTCTATTCTAACACATTTGTGGGCCTAAAAAAAAAACAAAAAAAAACTGTTTCTAGAATCCATCGACATTCGAGATGTTTACCTCCGTATTCCGAATTGGGTTTTTTTCCCCCTTACTAGAAATTCCTGCGCTTCGCCATTCACAAACAGCATTTTCAGTTCATGGTTTTATCCTTCCTACCTGGACGACCTTCTAATCAAGGGTCCGTCTTTCTGCGCGGATTACGTTTGTATCACTTGTGATATTCTTTCTTGCCTGGGCTGCCTAAAAAACGTAAAGCAAGTCTTTCCTCTTTCCAGCCCAGCGGATGTCCTTTCTAGAAATGACCCTGGACACCTTCCAAGGGGTTGATGCTCCCTTAAGACAACGTCCTAGCCCTTTATCAAAGAGGCCGCGCACTTTGACACTCATCCTGTCATTCCATCCGGTTTTCCATGAGGGTATTGGGAAGAATGGTGGAAGCAATCTAAGTGGTTCCCTTCACTCAGCTGCATATCTGTCCCATGCAGCATGCTCTTCTGGCTGCTTGGGACAGGAATCCGTTCTCTTTCGACCGCTGGTGCCCTTGCCCCTGCGGGTTAGGCAGCCTCTCAGGTGGGGACATTGAAGTCTTCTCTTATCCAGGGGAAATCTTTTCTCCCGGTTCAAGGTCTAGTGGTTATATGAAATTCACCGCACACTAGCTCAGGTTTGGATGCAAAAATTTAAATTATTGCTTCTACCTTGTACTCCTGTTTTGCTCCCACACAGTTGTATATAATAAATTTTCACTTTTGCATCCAAACCTGAGCTAGTGTGCGGTGAATTTCATATAACTAGTATTTGAACCAATAGGTCCTTTCCACCAGCACCTTAATTGATCTAGACACGAGTGCATGCCAATACTCTCTTTATCAAGGTCTAGTGGTGACTGCTGACGCCAGTCTCCTTGGCTCGGGAGCAGTCTTTTGTCGTCACACTGCTTGGGGGCGCTGGTCAACTTGGGTGTCGAGCCTCCAGATGATCCGGCTAGCTCTGCAGCAGTTCCATTATTATTATTATTATTAATTTATATAGCTCCATTAATTCCATGGTGCTGTACATGAGAAGGGGTTACATACAATATCTCCTTGTGGGTCACCCCATCCGAATTATATCGGACAAAGCCACGGCTGTGGCATATATCAATCATCATAGGGTTACCCGCAGCAGGGTGGCCAGGCGCGAGGTAGCACATATTCTCCAATGGGCAGAGAGGAACCAGTCGGTATTTTCACCAGTGCATGGAAAATTAGGCGGCAGTTTTTCCTAGCCGTCAAAGTCTTGCCTTGGGACAGTGGGAACTGCATCTGGAGGTCTTTCGACAGTTCTGTATTCGTTTAAGGACTCCGGACGCGGATCTGATGGCTTCAAGATTGAACGCCAAGATGCTCCACTTTAGAGCTCAATCTTGGGATCATAAAACCATTGAGGTGGATGCACGGGTCTCTCCGTGGCATCAGTTTTGTCTTCCGTACATGTTTTCCTCCGCTTTGTTTACTTCTGAGGGTCATCAGGAAGATCAAGGCGGAGGGGACTCCAGGAATCCTAGTCGCCCCGGATTGGCCATGCTGGGTGTGGTATGCAGACTTAGTGCAGATCGTCGCCAATGTCCCGTGGCGACTACCGAATCATCCAGCTCTGCTCTGCCAACGTCCGATTTGTCATGAGAACTCCGGGGCCCTGTGTTTAACGGCTTGGCCACTGAAGCCTCGGTGCTATCTCAATATAGGTTCTTTCATCAGGGGTTTACCACCATGATTAGAGTTTGGAAGCCTGCATCAGCTAGCATCTATCACCGCACCTGATAACCATTTTTGCATGGTGCAAGGACCGCGGACATTCTTGTGTCATCTCTGTTGCTTCCATTTTGGGAATTTTTCCAGACTGGCCTGGAATCAGGTTTGGTGGTCAGCTCTCTCAAAGGCCAGATCTCTGCCTTATCTGTTTTATTCCAGAGCAGGTTTGTTTTTAATCTGCGAGTGAGGACTTTCATTCGGGAGGTCTCCCATGTGGTACCCCCCTATAGAATGCCGTCAGAGGCCTGGGGACCTTATTTTGGTCCTCGGTGCTCTTCAGCGGATGCCTTTCGAATTGTTCCAGGATGTCTCGTTGCCAATTCTGTCTCGGAAGTCGCCTTTCTTGTCGCAGTAACGTCACAGTGTCGTCTATCAGACAAGTCTCGGAGCTAGCCACTCTGTCCTGTCGAGTTCCTTTCCTGATTTTCCATCAGGACAAGGTGGTCATCAAACCGTCTCCGTTCTTTTATCTAAGGTGGTCTTGTTTTTCCACCTTAACGAAGACATTGTCCTTTTTTTTTTTATGTCCAGCACCAGTACATCGGGTAGAATGAGCTCTTCACAACCTGGATGTAGTGAGGTCTCTCAGCCGGTACGTCTCGAAGACAGCGCCCTTCTGTAGGTCGGACGCCCTATTCGTGCTTCCTGAGGGTCTCAGACAGGATTTAGCCGCTTCAGTGCCAAAATAGCCAAATGGATTCGCTTGGCTATTCAGAGGTCCTTCCGCATCAAGGGCACGCCTATCCCAGCGGAGATTAAGGCACACTATACTCAGTCGGTGGACGCTTCTTGGGCCATTCGGCATCGGGCATCGGCAGAACAGATCTGCAAGGCTGCGACTCGGTACATCCTACGCTCTCAGACTTGTGCACATGCGGCCCTTCGCAAACATATTCTGCAAGTGGCAGTAGCGCACCTTGGTCAGTTGGTAAATGGGGTTCGATGTTACGTGGTTCCACACTCAGGGACTGCTTTGGGACGTCCCATGGTCTTTGTCCCCCAATGAGGCGAAGGAGAAATAGGGATTTTTGAGTACTCACCGTAAAATCCTTTTCTCTGAGCCACTCATTGGGGGACACAGCACCCACACTGTTAACCTTTTGGCTTGTTCTTTTTTGCTTTAATTTGATGTGTTGTACTCTGATATGATGTTAATGATCTCCTGTTTTTGCACTGAACTGGTTCTCTTGGAGCCAGCATGAGGGTGTATACTGCAGAGTAGGAGCTAACGTTTTTAGTTTTCACTTAGTGTCAGCCTCCTAGTGGCAGCAGCATACACCCATGGTCTGTGTCCCCCAATGAGTGGCTCTGAGAAAAGGATTTTATGGTGAGTACACAAAAATCCCTATTTTTGTGTTCATAGACTTGTACAGATTGACGGATGATGTGCTCGGAGAAGGCGCATACGCCAAGGTGCAGGGCTGCGTCAGCCTCCAGAACGGGAAGGATTATGCCGTCAAGGTGATGATACCCTTCTGTATTCCTGTCCCTCCTGCAGGCAGATTAATAGTCATCTTTGGGGGAGGACTGGTGGGATGAGTTGTGCGGCCTGTAACCTTTCCTTCCCTCTGCAGATTGTGGAGAAGAAAGCCGGTCACAGCCGAGGACGCGTCTTCCGAGAGGTTGAAACTTTGTACCAGTGTCAAGGCAACAAGTAAGATATCACCGAAGACAGCTCCATAGTCTAGACCTGCTATACACTGCTCCTAGGAAGACCCTGTGTGCCCCCACTTTTTGTTTTATATTGCAGGAACATCTTGGAGCTGATTGAGTTTTGTGAAGACGACGCTCGTTTCTATCTTGTGTTCGAGAAGTTACGGGGCGGTATTTCACCCAATTGTTTGTGAATAGGGGCACCGGGAACCTCCCTATGCAGGCGCTATTATGCTGGCGGCTGAGCAGGGTCCAGCATCCCCTGGTCAAGCATGTCAGCTGTGGTGCACGTACCCCTTGTGCTTCTGCACTTTGGTGCTTCTAGCGTTTTGGGCCATAGCGGATGGAAGACCATTATGTCATACAGCTTGCCTTTTCCTGCAGGTTCCATCCTGTCTCATATCCAGAGGGAAGCACTTTAACGAGAAAGAAGCCAGTATGGTGGTCCGCGACATTGCCACAGCCCTGGACTACCTCCACACAAAAGGTGGGAGCAGTGTTGCTCATCATATGACTACATTTAGAATTGGATTGTATCCTTCAACTCATCGTGATATATACTGTGTGTGTATGTGTGTATATATATATATATATATATATATATATATATATAAATATAATATATATATACATACAGTACAGACCAAAAGTTTGGACACACCTTCTCATTCAATGATTTTTCTGTATTTTCATGACTATGAAAATTGTAGAATCCCACTGAAGTCATCAAAACTATGAATTATCACATGTGGAATTATACATTACACTTTACAAAAAAGTGTGAAACAACTGAAAATATGTCTTATATTCTAGGTTCTTCATCTTTTGCTTTGATTACTGCTTTGCACGTAGAAAAGGTGAACGGATGGACTCTACATGCCTGGTTCCCACCGTGAAGCATGGAGGAGGTGGTGTGATGTGTGGGGGTGCTTTGCTGGTGACACTGTTGGGGATTATTCAGAATTGAAGCGGTGAGCGGTCCAGCTCACCCCAAACCATCTGGATTGGGTTCAGGTCTGGTGACTGTGGAGGCCAGGTCATCTGGCGTAGCCCCCCAACACTCTCCTTCTTGGTCAAATAGCCCTTACACAGTCTGGAGGTGTTTGGGGTCATTGTCCTGTAGAAAAATAAATGATGGTCCAACTAAACGTAAACCGGATGGAATAGCATGCCGCTGCAAGATGCTGTGGTAGCCATGCTGGTTCAGTATGCCTTCAATATTGAATAATCCCCAACAGTGTCACCAGCAAAGCCCCCCCACACCATCACACCACCTCCTCCATGCTTCACGGTGGGAACCAGGCATGTAGAGTCCATCCGTTCACCTTTTCTGTGTGCAAAGCAGTCATCAAAGCAAAAGGTGAAGAACCCAGAATATAAGACATATTTCAGCAGCAGATGGAAGGAAGAGAGCCACAGTCATTACTAGTGGGTAGGCGGAGCCCAGATGAGATAGACACCTCAGATTATAAAGAGTGTTGACCGGCCCCTCCAGCTCGGGCTCCTCCTACTCAGCTCTCCAGTTTCTAATTTGAGGTCTCAGAGGATAGTCGCTGCTGGAAGCAGCTCCTCAGAAGATTTTATTATTTTTTATCGGACAAGAGACTTGGATCACCAAATGTGGTCTAGAGGTCTCAGGGGTCTCAGCGCTGCTGGACCCCAACCTCTCCCTTGGCGGATCTGTATTACCCTATATGGTGGTCCCTGCAGAACCCTGCCGGCCCGGGGGGATGAGGATGGCTTCCCTGGCGGGGGCGCAAACCGCGCTGCAGGGGTCACTGCGTTCCCCGCCCTGGGGGGAAGCATGGGCATAGCGCCAGAAACCCCTGGGGGTCCCTGTGGCGCTTCGGCTGGTGAGTACTCCACATTTTTATTGATATGTGTGAGTGATTCAGCGACTGCTGCGGCAGTCGCTGTTACAGTATACATGCGGTGACTGGTGTTTTTTGTCCGCAGGTGGATGCCTGCAGGACATAGGAGCGGGGGAGAGAGGAGCTGCGCGCCTTTTTATTTGAATTTCGCGCCGCTCTGAGCGCGCGCTTTACTGCAGTCTCCATTTCCGGCTTCTCTACATGGAGCACACGGAGGCACAGCGCGGCGGCCATTATTAAGCAGGCTGAAAGCTCCCTGGACATCGCTCTCCTCCCCTCCCGGCAAGCGCTGCACCGCGACCAGCTGGGTGAGTTTCTACCCGTCTAGGGCAGAAGTTTAACCCCTCACCCTCACAGCGCGGGCGCCTTTCTGAGGCACAAATGGGTGGCAGACTGAGCTGCCTGCAGCTGTTATCACAGGGGGCTCGCACACCATTTTCATAAAAAGGCTGTGGGGAGCCTGCGATTTTAATATTGCCAGCTAACGATACCGATAAAGACGCATACTATGCGATTGTTTGTGTGATCATTTTTAATGTCACTAGTAGCTGCCAATCTGGGCGATCTCATTAACAACGCATAAGCGATTAGCGATCCCCTTAATGACTTTGGCGGTCATTGCGATTTACAAAACAGCGCAATTTTTTTTAGCGATCTTGTTGAACTTTATTGTTAGTGTGGCATAGCTGTCCTGCAGCTGCGGCCTTATAAGAGGCACTTGGGGCTCGCACACCCTTTTCATTATTAAGGTTGTGGGGAGTCTGCGACTTTAACCCCTTCTTAGGCGGTTAACTCTTAATGGGGACAACTGGGGTAGCTCTCTAGTTAAGAGCTTTAACCCTTCAGCGTTCGTTTTTTCTTAAAAAAAAAAAAAAAACACTTTCTAGTTACTGACAGGTTTAACCTGCCATATACTGTGCAACCGTCTCCCAGATCCGCTACAGGATCAGTCTCGCGTATCTGACGCGCAGACCTCGACGGCGTCAAGTGCAGCGGTCGGAGGTTTCCAGTGGTGTCAGAATGGAGGCCCTCGCTAGTTTCTATTGATGGCCTGTCGGATTTTCTATTATTGAGTGTCAGCTAGATCCTCTCATGTCAGGAAGCGACACAAGCCGGTGCCTTCCTTCCCGCGTAACGAAAATGTCCGATTCGGACAAGGAGGATCGGCAGGGACACTGCCTATCTTTTGGGCAGTAAAGAGGTTTTTATTGGAGGCGTTACAGTTACCGGAGGAGGTATCTGGACGTCTTGGTAAGTTGGCCCGGATGTTTTTCAGTCACGATCAAGCTTTATCATCACTGGATGAGCTTAATGGGGCAGTGGAGAAGGAGCGCCTGTGTCCAAAAAATTGAGACACCGTATCCGTGTTCTACGGAGTTTATGATAATTGGATCCTTCTGAAGTGGATGTCCCTTTATCCCAGCTTAGCAAAATCCTCCTGTTAAGGGGAAGGCGAGTCTGCAGAAACCGCTGGACAGAAAAACGTGGATGGCAGAAAAATCCATCTGCAAGGCGCGGATCATGGATTCAGTATTAAGGATCCATGTGTGCTTGTAAAGTTTCTCTGAGCCGGTTGGACCGTCTACGGACGGCGTGGCAAGGTGGATCTCCTCTATCGAGGTAGATGGGCTTTTCCAGTTGATGGAGGATCCTGCGTCCCTGCTATCCAGGACGCAATCCTCGGCAGTCACAGTCTGAAGAGCACTGTGACTTAGACAAAGGTGGTCAGCTATTTGGACCTGACCTCACGGAGCTGATTGCCAAGGTAAAGGCAAAAGAAACAGCTTTACCGCAGCGCAGAGCTGTGACTTCTGCGTCTGGCAGGACTAGTGCCGGTAGTTGTCGGCGGTCCTTTCGGTCCAGGGGATGATTCAGTCAGCCCTCTGGGGTTCGGGTCGTCCTTTTCTTTTTAAAAAAAAAAGGGGGGAATTCTCAGAAATTCCGCATACCCTGGAAACAGAACTTCCGTTAAGACAAGCGGGAAGCTGGCAAAAAGCCCGCTAAGGCGGACTGACGCCTGGGTCTCACTCGAGCGATCTCGAGTGGGGGGTCGTTTACTCCAATTTAAACCGACTTGGGCTCCCCGCATGTCGGACGCCTGGGTGACACGGGTTGTGTTGGCAGGCTACTTCATAGAGTTTCTTTCTCGACCCCCAGACAGTTTTTCTGTCAACCTTGCGTTCCGTCAGAGCCCGAGCTTTTTGCCGCTCTGCTGCGGGAGGTAGATTCCCTTCTGCAGAAAGGATACCGGTTCCGCCGGGGAAGAGGGTTTTATTCTAACCTCTTTGTGGTCCCCAAAAAAGAGGACAAATTTCGGCCCATTCTGGATCTCAAAAGATTGAATCGGCATGTCCACGCCAGGAAATTCCACATGGAGTCGCTTCGCTCCGTTTGGGCGGCCCTGTCGCAGAACGTTTTTCTGGTGTCAATCGACATTCGCGACGCTTATTTGCACTTCCCAATCGGAAGGGCTCACCAACGCTTCCTTCGTTTTGCAATAGGTCAGGACCATTACCAGTTTGTGGCTCTGCCATTCGGGTTGGCCTCAGCACCCAGAGTTTTTACAAAAATTTCTGGCGCCTCTCATGGCATTTCTTCGAAGACAGGGGGTTTCGATTCTTCCCTACCTGGACGACCTTTTGATTGTGGCGTCCTCAAAGGAGGAGGCAAGTGACTACTTGCAATCTATCCCTTCAGCTCCTGGAGGACTTCGGGTGGCTGATCAGTTGGGAGAAGTCGTCTCTGGAACCGTCGCAGTCAATCCTTTTTTTGGGGATGCATTTCGACACGGTACGAGCAGTGGTGTCTCTGCCTCCAGACAAGCAAGCATGTCTCTTTAGACATGTACAGGTTATGAAGTCTTCGACAGCGATGTCTCTTCGAGGGTGTATGCACCTTCTGGGTTTGATGGTCCATGGAGCCACTTCCGTTTGCGCAGTTTCATTCCAGGGCTCTCCAAAGGCTCATTCTGAGCCGTTGGGATTGATCGCAGACTTCGCTGGATTGCAGTTTCATCATCGCCCACAGGGTGCGAGAGTCTTTAGGATGGTGGTTACGTCCGGAAGCGTTATCCCTGGGGAAGTCTTTCCTCCTTCCGAGGTGGTCGGTCATAATCACCGATGCCAGCCTGACAGGCTGGGGAGGTGTCTGGACGATCTCTGGATTCAGGGAGCATTGTCGTCAGAGGAGTCTCTTGCCGATCAACATCCTGGAATTGAGAGCAATTTTTCTTTGCCTCCAACACTGGACGGTCTCTTTAAGCGGTCTGCCAGTCCGAGTGCAGACGGACGCATATATCAACCACCAAGGCGGGACAAGGAGTTCCAAGCTCATGGTGGAGGTATCTCGTATCCTGGTATGGGCAGAGACCAGAGTGCCAGCTATCTCTGCGATCCACATTCCGGGAGTTCAGAATATCACGGCGGACTTTCTCAGTCGCGAGAAGATGGATTCCGGAGAATGGAGTCTTCATCCGGAAGTTTTTGCACTGCTGTGCTCCCGTTGGGGAATTCCCCAAGTGGATCTGATGGCATCCAGGGTCAATGCCAAGTTACCGACTTTCATGTCCAGGTACCAGGATCCGAAGACTGTGGCGGTGGATGCTCTAGTGCAGTGATTTTCAACCTTTTTTGAGCCGCGGCACACTTTTTATACTTAGAAAATCATGGGGCACACCACCAACCAAAATAGCACAAAATGACACTAAAACAGTCATATTATACATAGCGCGCATCAGGAAACACGCATTGCAACCCGCAACGTGTGAAAGCACCCTTATTGTACACGTCTCCTACCTACCGTATATACTCGTGTATAAGCCGATCCGTGTATAAGCCGACAACCCTAATTTTGCCACAAAAAACTGGGAAAACTTATTGACTCGTGTATAAACCGGGTGTATAAACTGCCCTCCTGCTCTGTGCTGCCCCCGTCCTGCTCCTTGCTCCCCCATCCAGCTCTGTGCTCCCCCATTCTCCTCTGTACCCCCCCCCCTCCTGCTCCGTCCTCCGCTGTGCTCCCCCATTCCTTCTCCGTCCTCCTGTGCCCCCCCTCGTCCTGCTCCATGCTCCTCTGTGCCCTCCATCCTCCCCCCCCCCCGTCCTGCTCGGTGCTCCTCTGTGCCCTCCATCCTCCCCCCGTCCTGCTCCGTGCTCATTGTCCTCCTCCATCCTCCCCCCGTCCTCATCCATCCTCCCCCCGTCCTCCGTTCTCCCCCCGTCCTCCATGCTTACCCCGTCCTGCTCCATGCTTCCCCCATCCACCGTTCTCCCCGTCCACCGTTCTCCCCCCCTGTCCTGCTCCATGCTTCCCCGTCCTCCGTTCTCCCCCCCCCCCCCGTCCTGCTCCATGCTTCCCCCGTCCTCCTCCATGCTTACCCCGTCCTCCCCCCGTCCTGCTCCATGCTTCCCCGTCCTCCTCCATGCTTCCCCCGTCCTCCGTTCTCCCCCCCCGGTCATCCTCCATGCTTCCCCCCCGTCCCACCAGTTCTCCCCCCCCTGTCCTCCTCCATGCTTCCCCGTCCTCCGTTCTCCCCCCCCCCCCCGTCCTGCTCCATGCTTCCCCCGTCCCCCGTTCTCCCCCCCCCCCCGTCCTCCATGCTTCCTCCATCCACCGTTCTATCCCCCGTCCAGCTCCGTACTCCTTGTCCTCTCCTCCATCATACTCACCCCTCCCCGTGCCATCGCTGAGGGTCCCTGCAGTCCTGCGTTTTCCCTGTCTTCCTGCAGCTCTCCGGCACTGAGCGGTGATGTAATACTGCTCATTAAGGCCATGAATATGGAAGCCACGCCCATGGGAGTGGCGTCGCGTCCATATTACATGACCTTAATGAGCGGGTATTACGTCACCGCTCAGTGCCGGAGAGCTGCAGGAAGACAGGGAGAACGCAGGATTGCAGGGACCCTCAGCGATGGCACGGGGAGGGGTGAGTATGATCCCAGCCACTGGCTCCTGGCACCATAGTTTGGGGAACTTTCCCCACGGCACACCCGACCATGTGTCGCGGCACACTAGTGTGCCACGGAACACTGGTTGAAAATCACTGCTCTAGTGGCTCCGTGGGGCCAATTCGAGCTAATCTGTGTTTCCGCCGATTTCCTTGCTTCCTCTGGTGCTACGTCGGATCAGACTAGAGAGAATCCCGGCTATGTTGATAGCCCCAGATTGGCCAAGGAGGACGTGGTTCTCGACTCTGGTGTCGCTCCTGGCAGCGCCACCATTTCCACTTCCTCTTCGCTCGGACCTGTTAACTCAAGGGCCCGTTTGTCATCCGGACCTGAAGTCTCTGCGTTTGATGGCGTGGCTCTTGAGACCGAAATATTGACCCGTCAAGGGTTTTCAGCCGAAGTCATTGCCACTTTGCGAGCTGCCAGAGGTCCGGCTACTACTAGGATTTACAAGACTTGGGAAGCCTCCTTTCGTGGTGTTCGGGTTCTTCAAGGAACCCGAGGATTTTTTTCCATTCCCAATTTGTTGGCTTTCCTGCAATTTGGGCTGGACAAGGGTTTGGCAGTGAGCACCCTGAGGGGTCAGGTTTCTGCTCTGTCCTTGCTATTCCGGAAGGCTATCGCCTCGCGTAGGGACGTACGTTCCTTTTTTTGCGGTGTAACCCGTCAGTTTCCGCCGCAGAAGGCACCTGTGTCTCCTTGGCGGCTCAACCTTGTTTTGGAGGCTCTTCAAGGGCCTTTTGAGCCTATGGACTCTGTTAGTCTCTCTTTGCTTTCTTGGAAGGTTGCCTTCCTAGTGGCGGTCACCTCTTTGAGAAGGGTTTCTGAGTTGGCAGCTCTTTCTTGCTCGCCTCCTTTCCTGGGCCTACGGCCACACCACCCTGAACATGCCCGATCTTGTTTGATCTCGGAAGCTAAGCAGGGTCGGGCCTGGTTAGTACTAGTTTCACCCGGATCGCGTAGTGCTTCGCACACGGGGCGACTTCCTACCTAAGGTGGTGTCGCAATTTCATGTTAACCAGGATATTGTGTTGCCCTCTCTTTGTCCGGGGCCGAGTAAGGCGAGGGAACGGGCCTTGCACACATTGGATTTGGTGCGGGCTTTGAAGTTCTATTTGTCTATTACTCAAATTTTTCGGAAGTCGGATTCCCTGTTTGTGATTCCAGCAGGTCGTCGACGTGGTCATCGAGCTTCCAAGGATTCTATAGCTCGTTGGATTCGGTCGGCCATTTTGGAGGCTTACCGACTTAAGGGCGAACCTTGCCCGATTAAGGTTCGAGCCCATTCCACGAGAGCTGTGGGCTCATCGTGGGCTTTCCATCAAGGGGACCTCGGCAGCTCAGCTTTGCCGGGCGGCGACCTGGCGTTTCGTCCACACCTTTACAAAATTTTATAAGGTGGGCGTTAGTGTTTCCGCTGATGCAGCCTTAGGACGTAGGGTCCTGCAGACGGCTGTGGTTTAAAGTTCTCGTTAACTTGTGTTTAGTGCTAGTTGTGCACTTTCTTAGGTTGTTGGGTTCTGCCTTTTATGGTTTTTTCCCACCCTTAATTTTTGGACTGCTTTGGGACGTCCCACTAGTAATGACTGTGGCTCTCTTCCTTCCATCTGCTGCTGAAAGACGGATTTTGGTAAGAACTTACCTGTAAAATCCTTTTCAGCAAAGGAAGGAAGAGAGACACAGCTCCCTCCCATGGCAGAAGTGTGTTGTTGTTTTCAGATGCGGCGTGACCCTTCTCTGATAGCGATTATCTGGGCTGAGGTTGACGCGCTAAGGCTCTGTTCCAGCATCGCCAGCTCATCGCAGTGGTCAGGTCCAGTGAGTAGTACCTGGAACTGTGTGGTTTCTTTGCCTACATGCATGCATAACCTGTATTTTTGTGTTTTCTTCTCTGAATTTCTTCAGAAGGGGTTATGTTGCTCCGCTGGTGATATTTGCTCTTCCTTAGCTTGGTACGACTGGAGAGCTGAGTAGGAGGAGCCCGAGCTGGAGGGGCCGGTCAACACTCTTTTTAATCTGAGGTGTCAATCCTATCTGGGCTCCGCCTACCCACTAGTAATGACTAGTGTGTCTCCCTTCCTTCGCTGAAAAGGATTTTACAGGTAAGTTCTTACCAAAATCCGTCTTTTCAGTTGTTTCACACTTTTTTGTAAAGTGTAATGTATAATTCCACATGTGATAATTCATAGTTTTTATGCCTTCAGTGTGATTCTACAATTTTCACAGTCATGAAATTACAGAAAAATCGTTGAATGAGAAGGTGTGTCCAAACTTTTGGTCTGTACTGTACTTACAGCTCTGGCAAAAATTAAGAGATCACTTTCAAATGTTCAGTGTCTGATTTTTCTCTTTATATTTTTGAGTAAAATGTAAATTGTTCTTTTAGTCTATAAACTTCTGACAATATGTCTCCGAATTTCCAAGCAATAACTTTTGTATTTTTTTTCTGACAAAGAAAAATGGTCAAAATTAATAAAAAAACAAAACCCCAGAGCTTTCAGACCTCAAATAATGCAAAGAAAACAAGTTCATCATCATTTAGAAACAACAATACTAATGTTTTACCTCAGGAAGAGTTCAGTAATCAATATTTGGTGGAATAACCATGATTTGTAATCCCAGCTTTCATGCGTCTTGGCATGCTTTCCACCAGTCTGTCACACGGCTTTTGGGTGACCTTATGCCACTCCTGGTACAGAAATGTAAGCAGTTCTTCTTTGTGTGATGGCTTGTGACCATCCATCTTCCTCTTGATCACATTCCAGAGGTTTTCAGTGGGGTTCAGGTCTGGAGATGGGGCCATGACAGGGATTTGATGTGGTGGTCTCTTAAATTATTTATATATGAGCAGTGAAATATCTGTGGAGATCGCCCTGTGCGCACAGGCCGCCATTGTTTGCACTAGAAGCCAAGCACCGTTTCTTTGGTGCTGCATCATTTCACCTGATGTACAAGTTGTTTTTCTGTTCATGTGATCGACAGCCTGTCTACACTGAAATATTGCTAAGCCCGCCTGTCGCCTCCATCGGCGTTATCTGGTGGCCGCCGGTCGGTCCGGAGTCCTGATCTCACATCATCCTGTGTGTCCGGGATCACATGAAGAGACTGAAGGATATGCACAAGCCTCACACACAGAAGATCTGGCCTTAGTTCTCCAAGATGGTGTTGATTTGTTTTTGTGTTATTTTCACATCTGCCTAAACCTTCTGAAAGGATTGTGCGTATGATATAGCTCTATTTTGTCTTCTAGGGATTGCACATCGAGATCTGAAACCAGAGAACATCCTGTGTGAATGTGAAGATAAGGTGGGAAGGAGATGAGGGCTGATGTGTTACTAGGCACCATCACTCATACGTCTTCTGCTTTTGTAGGTGTCGCCTGTGAAAATCTGTGATTTTGATCTTGGAAGTGGCATGAAATTGAACAGCGCCTGCACGCCAATCAGCACCCCAGAGCTCACCACGCCGGTAAGCCCAGGCTCTTGTCTGGTCAGCAGGTGCTGAGATCTGTGCATTGGTTCTGTGGCGTCATTGTAGCAGACTAGTATGGCTGAAGTGTCTGTGTATTTGCCTAAAGTGCTGATGAACTTTGCTTTGTGCGTCGTGTCCGGCCGACGGACCAAAAATTTTCAATCGATCCGTTGAACGACGGATGAAACGTCAGGCCATCCGTCACTAATACAAGTCTATGAGAAAAAAACGGATCCTGCGGCATCAGTCGCCAGACGAATCCGTTTTTTTCAAAAAACTACGGATTGTGACTGATGGCAAAAAACTGATGTGTGAAAGAGGCCTTATCTGTCATTCAACATGTATTGATTACTACTTTGTGTACTTTGGATTCTTTTCTTCTCATAATAAGTGTATTAACCCCTTTCCGACATCGGGCATAAATTTACACCGGTGTCGGACTCCCTCCCTTTGATGTGGGCCCCGGCGGTGAGCCCACATCTTTCCCGGCACATGTCAGCTGTTTTGAACATGTGCCCAGAACAGCCGCAGGTGGAATGGCGATCCACCCACGGCTATTAACCTGTTAAATGCCGCTGTCAAACTCTGACAGCGGCATTTAACATGCGCTTCTGGAAATTGTGGCGTAAATCCGCCCATCGGTGACCCCCGTCACGTGATCACGGGTCACCGATGGGCTGGCATGAGAACCAGAGGTCTTCTGGAGACCTCTATGGTTGTCACTGCCGGATTGCTATGAGCGCCGCCCAGTGGCCGTCGCTCCTAGCAAGTGAGGTATTCTGCTACATACAGGCGATCTGATCATCGCCTGTATGTAGCAGAGTCGATCGGATTATGGCAGCTTCTAGTCTCCCATGGCGACAAAAATGTTTTAAAAAAATATAAAAGTTCAAATCACTCTCCTTTCGCCCCATTCAAAATAAAAAAAAAAAATCAAATCTACACATATTTGGTATCACCGTGTTCAGAATCGACGGATTATCAATAAAAAAAAAGGATTAACCTGATCGTTAAATGGCGTAGCGAGAAAAAAAGAACGCCAGAATTGCGTATTTTTGGTCGCCTTGGCATTGCATTAAAATTCAATAACGGACAATCAAAAGATCGTATCTGCACCAAAATGATATCATTAAAAACCTCAGCTCGACACGCAAAAAATGAGCCCTCACCCAATCCGAAATCACGAAAAATGGAGACGCTACGGGTATCGGAAAATGGCGCAATTTTTTTTTAAATATTTTTTCACCACCTAGATAGAAAAGAACGTGGCCATGTTTGGTGTCTATGAACTCATGATGATCTGGTGAATCATAATGGCAGGTCAGTTTTAGAATTTAGTGAACATGGTAAAAAAAAAAACTGTGGAATTGCACTTTTTGCAATTTCACCACACTTGGAATTTTTTCTTCCCGTTTTCCAGTACACAATATGTTAAAACCAACGGTGGCATTCAAAAGTACAACTCGTCCCGTAAAAAAACAGCCCTCAGATTGCCATTTTGACCGAAAAATAAAGTTACGGCTCTGGAAAGAAGGGGAGCAAGAAACTAAAACGCAAAAATGAAAATACCTCCAGGGGTTAAGTGGATAAAGAGGTTCGGGATGAGAGGCAGCGGATAAGGATCACTGACAGTGATCATATTGAGTTCACGGAAATCCAGGCATGGGCTTAACCCCCCCCATCCATTTTTCTTTACAAAAAAGAACCCTGCGCAATGGGGAATGAGGATGGTCTGATATGACCCTTTGCCAGACTTTCCGCGACAGTCTTCATGGCCTGTCTTTCTGGACTAGAGATGCTTTTAGGCAGCTTGGCACCAGGAACAAAAGTAACGGCACAGTCATAAGGACGATGTGGGGGGAAGTTCTTGGCACCCCTGACTCCGAGAACACATCCTGAAAATCAGACTTGATATCCACCCTAGCAAGCCGGGTACCTAAGCAGTGTCCTTGACAATACTCCACTTTACCACTTCCTGAGTCCAGGAACTACAGGTGAGGCAGAGCCTCTAGCACATAACAGACTATTACTTTAGAGTGGATCGGCCCCACCTGAAGCTGTAAACCTGGAACCACTTGAGTAAAATACCCCCGTCTCATGGGGGAGGAGGCGATGGCGATTATGGGTCTGGACAGAGTAAGTGGGATGGGGCCTTGGACCTGGACGAACCTGGCGTCGATCACATTAAACCCCACCCCACGGTCCAGAAAAGCAGACAAATCCACCTTGATCCCACCCAGGTGGATTTCAGCTGGTAGAAAAAATTGTCCCACCCACAAAGGAGATGAATACATCCGGGTTGCAAACCTCCCTGCAACCCGGGCCAACTAGTTTTCCTGCGGCTGTTTTACTGTTAGGTCGGGAAGGACTCACGAAATGGCCCTTTTTACTCCCCCCCCCCCCCCGTTTTTGCCAATCACCAGACAATTTACCAAAGTGAGTTGCCACACCCACCTGCATGGGTTCCTCAGTAGGCCCAGTACCGATCTCCATTGACCTCGGACCTCCCGCACACAGAGGTGTCTCCCTATGTCTCTGGCGAAGACGGCGATCAACCCGGATCAGCAGGGACATGGCTGCCTCAAGGGAGATTGGAGTCTCATACAGGGCCTGCTCATCCTTCACCCTTACTGTAAGTACCTCACAGAACTGGCTACAAAGTACGGGGTCACTCTACTTCGTGTCCGTGGCCTACCTCCAAAACTCTGAACAATACTCCGCCGGCCGGTCTCCTTGCTGAAGTTGGCGCAGTTTGGACTCTGCTAAGGAGACGCAATTGGGGTCATCATGTATATGGCCCAGTGGCAGAAAAAATTCCTTCACCGTCTGCAACGACTGGGAGTCAAACGGGAGAGAGAATGCCCATGCTTGGGGGTCCCCCTGGAGGAGCGAGATTACTATTCCCACACGTTACTCCTCTGAACCTGAGGAAACAGGACGTAGCCTGAAGTATAGTTTACAGACCTCCCTGAACACAACAAACTTGTCATGCCCCCCAAGAGAACCTGTCAGGCAAAGCGATCCTGGGCTCCACTATGGTTTGCCTGAGAGACGGCTGCAGTTGCCCTGTAAGAGCAGTGATTGGATCCATAATGGATCAGAAAAAATGGTTATGGTCAGAGCTAATGTCACGACACCGCTGTAGGGGTTCCTTCCATGTCCCTGACACTAGGGGGTGCCCAGCCCTCCCTATTCCCCGGGATACTTCTGAAGGTGAAGATGCCAGGGCCCCCACACTTGCCTTATCTCCTGAGTTAGATCTCCGTCTGTTCTCTTCCCCCACCCATGGAAGAGGAGCGCTACTGTGCACCACAGTACACCAACCCGGCAAACAAGGCAACACAAACGAGGGTTAACGGAAAACATCAGGCATACAAAATATTCACTCATATATACAGAGGAATTCATCGGAGCATGGAGGAAGGGGAATAAACCAAAGTAGAGGCGGGAAGGGAATTACCAAGCGTACAAACCATGGAACAGTCACAGATAACTCCTCCTAAGCCATGCAACAAATGCTAGCTGTGACATGGATTTGAATCAGGAGCCAGATTATAAAGGAAACGGGAGTGGCTAACAGAGCTCTATTTTCCAACATGGACAATTAACCTCTGTTTTGCCAAAAAGAGTAAACACCATTAAAATGAAGAAGTGGTTCTCAGCGCCGGAGTAGGAGCAACCAGACGCCTCGGTCTTCTGGCTCCTCGCTGTTAGGGAAACCCCATGACATCCCCAGAATATGAGGGGCTTCCCCACATGACAGGTTCACTGCCCCTCCCAGGGTACAAGGGGCTATCCACATGGCTGGTGAGCTGCCCCATATGGCAGGTTCACTGCCCCCGCCCAGGGTGCAAGGGGCTATCCACACAGCAGGTACATTGCCCCCCCAGGGTATGAAAGGCCGTCCCACATGGCAGGTTCACTGCTAAATGCTCCCCCAGAGTCAGAGGGACTGTCCTACGCGGCAGGTTCCCAAACCCCTGCACCCCCCAAGGGAACGAGGCTGTCCTGCACAGCAGGTTCATTGCCCCCGAGTGTGCGAGTACGGGTGGCTAGTACACTCCTGTTTTAGTACACTGGTGTTGACAGGATAACCCCTAGGGTTGGGTTGCAGCTGCTGTAATTTGCCGTGTTTTCAGTGTGGCTCTGCAGAGTACATGGCCCCGGAGGTGGTGGAAGTCTTCACAGAAGAAGCTACGTTCTATGATAAGCGCTGTGATCTGTGGAGCATGGGCGTCATCCTGTACATAATGCTGAGCGGGTATCCTCCCTTTGTGGGACACTGCGGGACGGACTGTGGCTGGGACCGAGGAGAAGTTTGCAGAGTGTGCCAGGTAACAACGGCAGGGCTGAGTAATGACCGGTGGGTCTGTAGACACGGGCACCATCTTTACTAGCGTCATGTTTACTTCCTAGAATAAGCTGTTTGAAAGTATTCAAGAAGGAAAATATGAGTTTCCTGAGAGAGACTGGGCTCACATCTCCAACCAGGCCAAGGACTTAATCTCTAAACTGCTTGTACGTGATGCCAAAGACCGCCTCAGTGCAGCCCAAGTTCTTCAGCACCCTTGGGTTCAGGGGGTAAGTAATGTGTTCCCCCATCCCCGTCCCCAACCTGCCCATTGGCACCTGCAGGAGGCGCTCTGACCCCACCACAAATTAATTTACAACTCTTTGTTTTTAGGATGCTCCAGAACGAGGCCTGCCGACGCCGCTGGTTCTTCAGAAGTAAGTAGTACCAGGTGCAGCTTTCTCTGGCTGCTTCTTCAAGACACTTTTGGACACATGGGGATAAGGGTTACTAAGTAAATGTGCTAGAATTCTGACTTAACCCCTTAACAGCATACACAATGGGTTCGGAAAGTATTCAGACCCCTTTCAATTTTTCACTGTTTCATTGTAGCCATTTGGTAAATGCAAAAAAGTTTTTTTTTTTCCTCATTAATGTGCACTCTGCACCCCATCTTTATTGAAAAAAACAGAAATGTAGAAATTTTTGCAAATGTATTAAAAAAGAAAAACTGAAATATCCCATGGTCAGAACTTTTTTGCACTTACCAAACGGCTGCAATGAAACAAAGAGTGAAAAGTTTAAAGGGGTCTGAATACTTTCCAAACCCACTGTACCCTATAGGGTACGTCATACGCCGGCTCCCCTGCCTGCTCGCAAGCCAAGCCTACATCTTTGCCTGCCGACGATAGCTGTTCTAATCGGCCGTCATCTGACTGCAGGAGCTACGGGTGTGACAAAGCTACGCACGCAGCCATTAACCTGTTTGATGCTGCTGTCAGTCTGTGATGGCGGCATTTACAGCAGGGGGCGCTGTTCTGTGTACCCATCAGCATGCCCAGGATGTGATCGTGGGGCACCGATGGTTTGCCACGATGGCCAGAGGTCTGCGGAAGACGCCAGTGCCTGTCATGACTGCGTTCCTGTAAAAGCCAGCCTGTGGCCGGGCGGTGCATAGTAGAAGTGATCTCTTAAGGGCGCTAACAAATGCAGTAAAATGTGACAGAGAAAAAGCACAACTTCCCCCTTTTACCCTCATTACAATTTAATGCTGTAGGAAGTCCATTCTATTAAAATGTACAATAAGTTTACCATTCAAAACATTGCATGTGCCCCAAATGATATCTGTACAAATATCGGCTCTGGGAGTGTAAAAACAAGCCCTCGCCCAGCGCCGGACCCCGAAAACTGAAAGTGTTATGTTTTGGTAGCTGAGGAGAGCAGGCAAAAACGGCAATACACCAGAGAGGTTGGAATCTACTGGATTGCAGTACCCTGACTAACCACCACAACTAAAGGCAGCCGTGGAGCGTTCCTACGTTGGTCCTAGACGCCTCGTCACAGCCTGAGAGGCTAACTACACCTAAAGATAGAAAGAGGAAAGCTATCTGCCCCGGAGCAGATCCCCAAAGAACATAGGAAGCCCCCAAACATGTAATGGCGGTTAGACAAGAGGAAATACAGACACAGACAGAAAATAGTATGAGTAAACGTTGGGGCCCAATCTGCCTAGACAGAAAAAGGATAGGAAGGATACTTACTGCAATCCAAAAACCCTAAAAAAAACCAACGCTACTAATTGCAAAAACACCTGAGATCACACGACCTCTACCACCTAAATTAGTTCTCTGGTGTAACAAAACTAAGCCACAGCCACTGAAAAAACTGGAAAAGGCAAATGAACAAATAACAGTGGCTCCAGAGGAACTGAGAGGAGCCCAAGCCCCCCGGGGAGGGGGACCTGACTAACGTCACAGAAATGCAGAGAAATATGCAAATGGTAAGCACAAAAACAAAAAACAGAAAATATCTTATCTGAGAGCAGGAGAAGAGGCAAGACTCAGCAAGCTTCCAAGTGAACCAGGAACCACAGTTGAGACAAGAACAATTGATCACCGGCAACCATGATGGGAGGGAACCTCCCTTATATAAGACCAGTCTGTGATTCCTGATTGCCAATCCTCATTGAATGGTTCAGTACTGTTTGTAACCACCAGAAGGAGATTCTGCTCAGAATTCATTTCTAAAACATTCACAACATGAAAGGATACGGCTCGCGGAAAATGGTGACAGAAGCGAATCTTTTTCTATTTACACATTTCTGAATTTTTCTTCTTTCTCCACTTAGAGTAACCGACGTTGTAATTTTTATTTTATAAATGAAGAGATCTGCTTCTCTCTCTTTCAGAACAGATCTAGCTTTTATCAAATTCCTCGATTCTCAGGTCCAATCTCTATGCAGTGAAGACTTTCCCATTACTGAGATTGGAGAGGAGAGCGGCTACTCCTGAGGTTCTGTGGAGGAGGGAGGGGCTAGAGGCGGAGCTAGAGACAGCTCCTCCCCTCCTATCTACATAGATGAGTGGCTACTGATGAGATGCTATGTGGATAAGGGAGGAGCTGTTTCTAGCCTCGCCTTTAGCTCCTCCACTGAACCTCATCAGTTGCCACTCTCCTATGTAGATAAGGGGAGGAGCTCTGTCTCTAGCCTCGCCTTTAGCTCCTCCACTGAACCTCATCAGTTGCCGCTCTCCTATGTAGATAAGGGGAGGCGCTCTGTCTCTAGCCTTGCCTTTAGCTCCTCCCTCCCCCAGATCCTCATCAGTAGCCGCTCTCCTATGTAGATAAGGGGAGGAGCTGTCTCTAGCCTCACCTTTGGCTCCTCCTTCCTCCACTGAACCTCATCAGTTGCCGCTCTCCTATGTAGATAAGGGGAGGAGCTCTGGCTCTAGCCTCGCCTTTAGCTCCTCCACTGAACCTCATCAGTAGCCGCTCTCCTATGTAGATAAGGGGAGGAGCTGTCTCTAGCCTCACTTTTAGCTCCTCCTTCCTCCACTGAACCTCATCAGTTGCCGCTCTCCTATGTAGATAAGGGGAGGAGCTCTGTCTCTAGCCTCGCCTTTAGCTCCTCCTTCCTCCACTGAACCTCATCAGTTGCCGATCTCCTATGTAGATAAGGTGAGGAGCTCTGTCTCTAGCCTTGCCTTTAGCTCCTCCTTCCTCCACTGAACCTCATCAGTTGCCGCTCTCCTATGTAGATAAGGGGAGGAGCTCTGTCTCTAGCCTCGCCTTTAGCTCCTCCCTCCACTGAACCTCATCAGTTGCAGCTCTCCTTTGTAGATAAGGGGAGGAGCTCTGTCTCTAGCCTCGCCTTCAGCTCCTCCTTCCTCCACTGAACCTCATCAGTAGCCGCTCTCCTATGTAGATAAGGGGAGGAGCTGTCTCTAGGCCCGCCTCTCGGTCCTCCCTCCTCAGCAGTAGTCTTTCTCACCTCCGATCTCTGTAATGGGAAACTTCACAAAATACAGATTTGACCTCAGAATTGAGGATTTTTATAATCACGTAATAAATCTTTTTATGTGCACTATTCATTTATGAACTAAATTAAAACGACAGTTAATCTTTCAGTAAAACAAAAACTAGGCATGTATGGTATTGCCGTAATGGTACTGACGTGGAGAATAAGATCACAAGGTCATTTTTACCGTAACATGAACGCTGTAAATAAAAAGTTGTGCAACTCATTCCACAAAAAAAATAAGCCCTCACACGCCAATCCAATGTCGCCGTAAAAAGTTATGGCTCTTAGAGTAAGGGGAGGAAAAAACGAATGCGCAGCAACAAAAAACGCCCAGTTTTTTAGGGGTCGAAGTGAATGTTTGCAGGTTTTTCTAATCTAAGACCACCATAATGGTGACCGGTCTGCAAACCATGTCCTATGAGGAACGGTTGCAGGATTTGGGAATGTTTAGCTTGCAAAAAAGAAGACTGAGAGGAGACTTAATAGCTGTCTACAAATATCTCAAGGGCTGTCACATTGTAGAAGGATCATCTTTATTCTCATTTGCACAAGGAAAGACTAGAAGCAATGGGATGAAACTGAATGGGAGGAGACACAGATTAGATATTAGAAAAAACTTTTTGACAGTTAGGGTGATCAATGAGTGGAACAGGCTGCCACAAGAGGTGGTGAGTTCTCCTTCAATGGAAGTCTTCAAACAGAGGCTGGATAGACATCTGTCTGGGATGATTTAGAGAATCCTGCTTTGAGCAGGGGGTTGGACCAGATGACCCAGGAGGTCCCTTCCAACTCTACCATTCTATGATTCTATAATGTAGGAGACCCTGATTCCAGCAACGTGTCACTATTGTGCTGTGGCAGATTATACACGGCGCGAGACCTGAGCTCTGCTACATCTGAGAACATTGTGCCGTGGCGGGTTATACATGGTGTCGGGGATATAACCCAACTTTTATTTCCACTTTCAATTCCAGTTAGGAACTTGCAGCTCTCTGGCGCCCCCTTTTATCCTCAGGTCAGTCAGGGAACTGCACCTAGGGTAAGCAGTCGCCAGAAAGGCGGCCTTGTCGTGTACTGGCTATCTGCCACTCTGCAGTGAGGGCGGTATGTATATCACCAGTCCCAGGCAAGGAATACACACACAATCCTCCAATCCATCACTGCCAGGGTTCCCCAATAACACCAGGACGCTACGCTGCCACCAGCTCCTCGCTTGATGCTAAAGCCAATATCGGGTCAGGAGCCAACCCAAAGGTAACGGGGTTTTGTGAGGAGCATGTTTCGATTCGGTCATAGGGCAAGGAGAATGAAACTAGTAAATTTATAAGTTTACCCCAGAAAATATCGGCAGTATTTACAAAAATACAAAATATATTACAAAGGGAGACAATATGAAGTGTCGATAAAGGCGAGGAGAGAATCCCACAGAAAAGATTCAGTCCACAGCCGGTTATCTGGCTGTCTCTCCGGGGGTCTGAATGACTCTCAGTGATTATTCCTCTTTTATGATTTGCCCATAAACTTAGGGACTCTCACCTTTGCTGACCTCACATGTGGGCTGTTCCCCGGGGGAGGTGGGGACACCTATTTTGAAAAGTTATTAAAAGCTTCTACTTGCCATATTTTGGCTGGGAAGCTGATAAGGTGACGACAGGGGCATTATATTTTCCCCTGCGTATTTACCTTTCTTTTGAGACTGAACACGACATGTCTACGTGTTACTGGGGAGACAGAAACTCATTTTCCAGGTTTCTGATGACCCCAGAGACTGCAAAACGTTGCCGTGCGTGGGCCTAATTATCCTGATCCTGGAAATCTACTTTTCCTGTTTTTAGGTTTTAACGGGAGTTATTAAATTTGAGTTTTTTTGAGAAAAAACCAACACTTAACTCGGCCATAGTAATAAAAGTGACCATTTGCTGAAGGGAGGGGAGTGGATAGAATTTCACAGAGGCAGACTGAGGGGGCGGCACATGGAGCTCAGTCTTCCACAAACCAATGGGGGGAAGGGCAGTAATTTAGCTCTGATCGGGTAGTCCGGGCATTGGAAAATGATTCATATTTTCCTGATACACCGCTCGACACCTGAGCTCTGCTACATCTGAGACATTGTGCTGTGCGGGTTATACACCGCTGACACCTGAGCTCTGCTACATCTGAGAACATGTGCTGTGCGGGTTATACACCGCTCGACCTGAGCTCTGCTACATCTGAGAACATTGTGCTGTGCCGGGTTATACACCGCTCGACACCTGAGCTCTGCACATCTGAGAACATGTGCTGTGCCGGTTATACACCGCTCGACACCTGAGCTCTGCTACATCTGAGAACATTGTGCTGTGGCGGGTTATACACCGCTCGACACCTGAAGCTCTGCTACATCTGAGAACATTGTGCTGTGCGGGTTATACACCGCTCGACACCTGAGCTCTGCTACATCTGAGAACATTGTGCTGTGGCGGGTTATACACCGCTCGACACCTGAGCTCTGCTACATCTGAGAACATTGTGCTGTGCCGGTTATACACCGCTCGACACCTGAGCTCTGCTACATCTGAGAACATTGTGCTGTGGCGGGTTATACACCGCTCGACACCTGAGCTCTGCTACATCTGAGAACATTGTGCTGTGGCGGGTTATACACCGCTCGACACCTGACTCTCTACATCTAGAACAGGCTGTGCCAGGTATACACGCTCGCGACACTGAGCTCTGCTACATCTAGAACATTGTGTGGGCCGTTATACCCCGGCTCGACACCTGTCTCTGCTACATCGAGAAAAATCTGCTGTGCGGGTTATACACCGCTCGAACATACCTGTACATTGAGAAACATTTGCTGGGCGGTTATACAACGCTCGATCACCTGAGCTTCGCTACATCTGAGAACATTAGGCTGTGGGGGGATATACACGCTCGACACCTTAGCTCTGCTACATCTGAGAACATTGTGCTGTGGCGGGTTATACACCTCGACACCTGAGCTCTGCTACATCTGAGAACATGTGCTGTGGCGGGTTATACACCGCTCGACACCTGAGCTCTGTACATCGACATTTGCTGTGCGGGTACACCGTCGACACCTGAGCTGCTACATTGAACATTTGGTGCGGGTTATACACCGCTCGACACCTGAGCTCTGCTACATCTGAGAACATTGTGCTGTGCGGGTATACACCTCGACACCTAGCTCTGCTACATCTGAGAACATGTGCTGTGCGGGTATACACGCTCGACACCTGAGCTCTGCTACATCTGAGAACATTGTGCTGTGCGGGTTATACACGCTCGACACCTGAGCTCTGCTACATCTGAGAACATTGTGCTGTGGCGGTTATACACGCTCGACACCTGAGCTCTGCTACATCTGAGAACATGTGCTGTGCGGTTATACACCGCTCGACATTGAGCTCTGCTACATCTGAGACATTGTGCTGTGGCGGGTTATACACCGCTCGACACTGAGCTCTGCTACATCTGAGAACATTGTGCTGTGGCGGGTATACACCGCTCGACACCTGAGCTCTGCTACATCTAGAACAGTGCTGTGGCGGTTAACACCCTCGACACCGAGTCTGCTACATCTGAGAACATTGTGCTGTGGCGGGTTTACACCGCTCGACACTAGCTTGCTACATCTGAGACTTGTGCTGTGCGCGGTTATTAACCGCTCGACACCTGATCTGCTACATCTAGAACATTGTGCTGTGCGGTATACACCGCTCGACACCTGAGCTCTGCTACATCTGAGAACATTGCTGTGCGGGTTATACACCGCTCGACACCTGAGCTCTGCTACATCGAGAACATTGTGCTGTGCGGGTTATACACCCTCGACACCTGAGCTCTGCTACATCTGAGAACATTGTGCTGTGGCGGTTATACACCTCTCGACACCTGAGCTCTGCTACATCTGAGAACATTGTGCTGTGGCGGTTATACACCGCTCGACACCTGAGCTCTGCTACATCTGAACATTGTGCTGTGGCGGGTTATACACCCTCGACACCTGAGCTCTGCTACATCTGAGAACATGTGCTGTGGCGGGTTATACACGCTCGACACCTGAGCTCTGCTACATCTGAAACATTGTGCGTGGCGGGTTATACACCGCTCGACACCTGAGCTCTGCTACATCTGAGAACATTGTGCTGTGGCGGGTTATACACCGCTCGACACCTGAGCTCTGCTACATCTGAGAACATTGTGCTGTGGCGGGTTATACACCGCTCGACACCTGAGCTCTGCTACATCTGAGAACATTGTGCTGTGGCGGGTTATACACCTTCGACACCTGAGCTCTGCTACATCTGAGAACATTGTGCTGTGCGGGTTATACACCGCTCGACACCTGAGCTCTGCTACATCTGAGAACATTATGCTGTGGGGTTATACACCTCTCGACACCTGAGCTCGCTACATCTAGAACATGTGCTGTGCGGGTTATACACCGCCGACACCTGAGCTCTGCTACATCTGAGAACATTGTGCTGTGGCGGGTTATACCCGACCTCTCGACTGAGCATTCGGGGTAATGACACCTGAGCTCTGCTACATCTGAGAACATTGTGCTTGTGCGGGTTATACACCGCTCGACACCTGAGCTCTGCTACATCTGAGAACATGTGCTGTGCCGGGTTATAACCGCTCGACACCTGAGCTCTGCTACATCTGAGAACATCGTGCTGTGGCGGGTTATACACCGTCTGACACCTGAGCTCTGCTACTCGGAATTGTCTTGCGTTATAACCTCACCTAGCTGCTACATTGAGCTTGTGTGTGGGTTATACAGCTGAACCTGCTGCTAATCTGGAACATTGGCTGTGGCGGGTATACACCGCGACATATTTTCTGAGAACTTTCTGTGCGGTACACGACATGAGTCTGCTACTTGAGAACATGCTTGCGGTTATACCCGCTGACACCTACTTCTAACTGAACATTGTGCTGTGCGGTTATAACTGACCGAGTTTTTAGAACATTGCTGGCGTATAGTGACCCTAGCTCGCAATTGAGAACAGTGCTGTGGGTCCGTCGACACCTGAGCGCTACATCTGAGACATGGGGCGGTAAAGCTCGATGGCTTGCTCACGGACATTGGCGTGGCGTTAACACCGCCGACACCGGCTCTGCTACACTGAGAACATTGTGCTGTGCGGTATACCCCGACACCTGACTCTGCTACATTAGACATGTGCTGTGGCGGTTTCACCGTCGACATGAGCTCTGTACTCTGAGAACATGTGCTGTGCGGTATAACGCTCGACACCTGACTCTGCTACATCTGAGACATGCTGGCGGTATACACGCTCGACACTAGCTCTGCTACATCTGAGAACATTGTGCTGTGGCGGGTTATACACCCTCGACACCTGAGCTCTGCTACATCTGAGAACATGTGCTGTGGCGGGTTTACACCGCTCGACACTGAGCTCTGCTACATCTGAAACATTGGCTGTGCGGGTTATACACGCTCGACACCTGCTCTGCTACATTGAGAACATTGTGCTGGCGGGTTATACACCGCTCGACACCTGAGCTCTGTACATCTGAGAACATTGTGCTGTGGCGGGTTATACACCGCTCGACACCTGAGCTCTGCTACATCTGAGAACATTGTGCTGTGCGGTTATACCCCTCGACACCTAGCTCTGCTACATCTGAGAACATTGTGCGTGGGGTTATACACGCTCGACACCTGAGCTCTGCTACATCTGAGAACATGTGCTGTGCGGGTTATACACCGCTTCGACACCTGAGCTCTGTACATCGAGAACATTGTGCTGTGCCGGGTTATACACCGCTCGACACCTGAGCTCTGCTACATCTGAGAACATTGTGCTGTGGCGGGTTATACACCGCTCGACACCTGAGCTCTGCTACATCTGAGAACATTGTGCTGTGGCGGGTTATACACCGCTCGACACCTGAGCTCTGCTACATCTGAGAACATTGTGCTGTGGCGGTTATACACCGCTCGACACCTGAGCTCTGCTACATCTGAGAACATTGTGCTGTGGCGGGTTATACACCGCTCGACACCTGAGCTCTGCTACATCTGAGAACATTGTGCTGTGCCGGGTTATACACCGCTCGACACCTGAGCTCTGCTACATCTGAGAACATTGTGCTGTGGCGGGTTATACACCGCTCGACACCTGAGCTCTGCTACATCTGAGAACATTGTGCTGTGCCGGGTTATACACCGCTCGACACCTGAGCTCTGCTACATCTGAGAACATTGTGCTGTGGCGGTTATACACCGCTCGACACCTGAGCTCTGCTACATCTGAGAACATTGTGCTGTGGCGGGTTATACACCGCTCGACACCTGAGCTCTGCTACATCTGAGAACATTGTGCTGTGGCGGGTTATACACCGCTCGACACCTGAGCTCTGCTACATCTGAGAACATGTGCTGTGCGGGTTATACACCGCTCGACACCTGAGCTCTGCTACATCTGAGAACATTGTGCTGTGCCGGTTATACACCGCTCGACACCTGAGCTCTGCTACATCTGAGAACATTGTGCTGTGGCGGGTTATACACCGCTCGACACCTGAGCTCTGCTACATCTGAGAACATTGTGCTGTGGGCGTTATACACCCTCGACACCTGAGCTCTGCTACATCTGAGAACATTGTGCTGTGGCGGGTTATACACCGCTCGACACCTGAGCTCTGCTACATCTGAGAACATTGTGCTGGTGCGGGTTATACACCGCTCGACACCTGAGCTCTGCTACATCTGAGAACATTGTGCTGTGGCGGGTTATACACCGCTCGACACCTGAGCTCTGCTACATCTGAGAACATTGTGCTGTGGCGGGTTATACACCGCTCGACACCTGAGCTCTGCTACATCTGAGAACATTGTGCTGTGGCGGGTTATACACCGCTCGACACCTGAGCTCTGCTACATCTGAGAACATTGTGCTGTGGCGGGTTATACACCGCTCGACACCTGAGCTCTGCTACATCTGAGAACATCGTGCTGTGGCGGGTTATACACCGCTCGACACCTGAGCTCTGCTACATCTGAGAACATTGTGCTGTGGCGGGTTATACACCGCTCGACACCTGAGCTCTGCTACATCTGAGAACATTGTGCTGTGGCGGGTTATACACCGCTCGACACCTGAGCTCTGCTACATCTGAGAACATTGTGCTTCTTAACACCTCGCCTGACTCTGCTACCTAAACATGTGTGTCGACAGTCGCCTGACTCTGCTAAGGAAATTTGTGTTTTAACCCTGACCCTAGCTTGTAACAGATTGTCTGTGCGGTTTACACCGCTGACACCTGAGCTCTGCTAATCGAGAACATTGTGCGTGGCGGTTATACACCGCTCGACACCTCTCTGCTACATCTGAAACAGTTTGGCCGGTTTACACGCCGACACTGAGCTCTGCTACATCTGAAACATGTGCTGTGCGGTTATACACCGCTGACACCTGAGCTCTGTACATCGAGAACATGTGCTGTGCGGTTATACACCGCTCGACACCTAGCTCGCTACATTGAACATGTGCTGTGCGTTATACACCGCTCGAACCTAGCTCCTAGGCAGTGGGTTCACCGCTCGAACGGTCGCAATCTGAGAACTTGGCTGTGGTAACCTCGACTGATCTGTAATTGGACATTGTCTGGCGGTTTCACCTCGACACGACTTGCTATTAGACATTGTGTGGGCGTATACACGCTGCACCTAGCTCGTACATCTGCTGTGGGTTCACCGTACACTGAGCTCTGTACATTGCTGTGGTGGCGGTTATACACGCTGACACCTGACTCTGCTACATCTAGAACATTGTGCTGTGGCGGTTATACACCCTCGACACCTGAGCTCTGCTACATCTAGAACATTGTGCTGTGGCGGGTATACCGCTCGACACTAGCTCTGCTACATCTGAGACATTGTCTGTGCGGTTATACACCGCTCGACACCTGAGCTCTGTTACTCTGAGAACATTGTGCTGTGGGGGTTTACACGCTCGACACCTGAGCTCTGCTACATCTGAGAACATTGTGCTGTGGCGGTTATACACCCCGACACCTGAGCTCTGCTACACTGAGACATTGCTGTGGGGTTATACACGCTCGACACTGAGCTCGCTACATTGAGAACATTGTGCTGTGCGGTTACACCGCTCGACACCGAGCTCTGCTACATCTGAGAACATTGCTGTGCGGTTATACACGCTCGACACCTAGCTCTGCTACATTGAAACATGTGCTGTGGCGGTTATACACCTCGACACTGAGCTCTGCTACATCTAGAACATGTGCTGTGGGGTTATACACGCTCGACACTGAGCTCTGTACATCTGAGAACATTGTGCTGTGGCGGTTATAACCGCTCGACACTGAGCTCTGCTACATCTAGACATTGCTGTGCGGGTTATACACCGCTCGACACTGAGCTCTGCTACTCTGAGAACATTGTGCTTGGCGGGTATACACGCTCGACACCTGAGCTCTGCTACACTGAGAACATGTGCTTGGCGGTATACACGCTCGACCTGAGCTCTGCTAATCTGAGAACATGTGCTGTGGCGGTTTACACCTCGACACCTAGCTTGCTAATTGAGACTTGTGCGTGGCGGTTTACACCGCTCGACACTGAGCTCTGCTACATCTGAGACATTGTGCTGTGCGGGTTATACACCGCCGACACTGAGCTCTGCTACATCTGAGAACATGTGCGGCGTTACACCTCGAACTGACCTGACATCGGACATTGTGTGGTTATACACCGCTCGCAGCTCTGTACCTAGACTGTTGTGCGGGTATACCTCGACACAGCTCGCACATGATTTGGCGTACACCTACACTGAGTCGCTAATCGAGACTTGGCTTGCGGGTACACGCCACACTGAGCTGCTAACTGAGACATGTGCGTGCGTTACACCTCGACCTGCTCTCTAATCTGAGAATGTCGTGCGTTACCCGCGACCTACTGCTAATTAGAACTGGGGGGGGTATCACTCGACACTGCTCGTACATCTAGATGTGCGTGCGGTTAACGCCGACCTGATCTGTACATTGAAACATGTGTGTGGGTTATACTGACACCTGAGTCTGCACACGAAATGGTGTGCGGTATCCCTCGACCTCCTGTCATGAGAATTGTCTTGCGGTTATCACGCTCGACACTAGCTCTGACATTAAAATTGTGCTGTGGTTACACCTCACCTATCTGCTACATGAGACATTGGCTGTGCGGGTTATACACCCTCGACACCTGCTCTGTACATTGAGACATTGTGCTGTGGGTTATACACCGCTCGACACGAGTCGCTACACTGAAACATTGTGCTTGCGGGTATCACCTCGACACCTAGCTCTGCACATTGAACATTGTGCTTGGCGGGTTACCCCTCGACACCTGAGCTCTGCTAATCTGAAAATTGTGCGTGGGTTATACCTCGACACCTGCTCTGTACATTGAGAAATTGTGCTGTGCGGGTATACACCGCTCGACACCTGAGCTTGCTAATTGAGAACATTGTGCTGTGCGGGTTATACACCCTCGACACCTGAGCTCTGCTAATTGGAACATTGCTGTGGGTTATACACGCTCGACACCTGAGCTCTGCTACATGAGAACATGTGCTGTGGCGGGTTATACACCCTCGACACTGAGCTTGTACATCTGAAACATTGTGCTGTGCGGTTATACACCGCTCGACACCTGAGCTCTGCTACATCTGAGGACACTGTGACTATCTTGACACCTCGCTGGAATCTCCTCTGTCCTACCTCATGGTGCTGACAGATTCCCTTTACTTTGCTAAGGTTTTTTGTGTTTTAACCCTTTTTGCCCCTAGCTAGAACAGGGATTGTGTCTTGGTATCCTAATATAAGGTGTGCCAGGTCTGAGACGTGGCCTGACGGTAATGATGTTACCCTGTGTGCAGCTGCGGAGCCGGACTTGTAACCAGACACTTTCTTACTGTGCAGGAACAGCAGCACTAAAGATTTGACCCTGTTTGCCGCTGAGGCCATCGCCGTAAACCGTCAGCTTTCGCAGCACGACAGCGACCTGAGCAAAGACCATGAGAGCTTCATCCAGAAGATTTGCTCCATGAGACTCTCCCCTCCCTCAAAGTCCCGCCTGGCAAAGCGGAGAGCACAAGCCCTGGCCAGTAAAGGCAGCGCCCTCTAGCGGCCATTCTGCAATGCTTTTAGCCTTATTTTAACAGTGGTTGTGATATTTCAGTACATTGTTTTTTTTATTTTAAACAGAATGCTAGTTTTTAAAGAGGACCTGTCCCATTGGATAATTCTATTAATCTGTAGATATAGGGTTAATCTGCAGGATAATAGTGTTATGAAGGTGCCTGGCGCCAAACCACATGTCTGGCACTGATTGTGAGTGAGCTGTTGGAGGAAGATGGTTCATTGTCTGCTGGGCGCTGCGCGTGTACAGCGGCCGAGCACCTTCATAGCGCTCGTCACCTGCAGATTAACCCTATATCTGACCTAGCAGGTTCCCTGTAAATTACTGTGACCCTGAACTCTACTAGAGCCTGTGCATCTGCCAGAGGATGTGATCAGGAAATTGGTGGAAATCCACCCTCCCAGCTAATATTCTGGCCAGCCTCCTCTCCCCGGCCTTGCGTCTAATATTCTGGCCAGCCTCCTATCACCGGCCTCCCTTCTAATATTCTGGCCAGCCTCCTCTCCCCGCCTCCCGTCTAATATTCTGGCCAGCCTCCTCTCCCCGGCCCCGCGTCTAATATTCTGGCCGGCCTCCCGTCTAATATTCTGGCCAGCCTCCTATCCCCGGCCTCCCGTCTAATATTCTGGCCAGCCTCCTCTCCCCGCCTCCCGTCTAATATTCTGGCCAGCCTCCTCTCCCCGGCCTTGCGTCTAATATTCTGGCCAGCCTCCTATCACCGGCCTCCCTTCTAATATTCTGGCCAGCCTCCTCTCCCCGGCCTCCCGTCTAATATTCTGGCCAGCCTCCTCTCCCCGGCCCCGCGTCTAATATTCTGGCCGGCCTCCCGTCTAATATTCTGGCCAGCCTCCTCTCCCCGGCCCCGCGTCTAATATTCTGGCCAGCCTCCTCTCCCCGGCCTCCCGTCTAATATTCTGGCCAGCCTCCTATCCCCGCCTCCCGTCTAATATTCTGGCCAGCTTCCTCTCCCCGGCCCTGCGTCTAATATTCTGGCCAGCTTCCTCTCCCCGGCCTCCCGTCTAATATTCTGGCCAGCCTCCTATCCCCGGCCTCCCGTCTAATATTCTGGCCAGCCTCCTCCCCGGCCTCCCGTCTAATATTCTGGCCAGCTTCCTCTCCCCGGCCCTGCGTCTAATATTCTGGCCAGCTTCCTCTCCCCGGCCTCCCGTCTAATATTCTGGCCAGCCTCCTCTCCCCGGCCTCCCGTCTAATATTCTGGCCAGCCTCCTCTCCCCGGCCCCGCGTCTAATATTCTGGCCGGCCTCCCGTCTAATATTCTGGCCAGCCTCCTCTCCCCGGCCCCGCGTCTAATATTCTGGCCAGCCTCCTCTCCCCGGCCTCCCGTCTAATCTGGCCAGCCTCCTATCCCCGGCCTCCCGTCTAATATTCTGGCCAGCCTCCTCTCCCCGGCCTCCCGTCTGATATTCTGGCCAGCTTCCTCTCCCCGGCCCTGCGTCTAATATTCTGGCCAGCTTCCTCTCCCCGGCCTCCCGTCTAATATTCTGGCCGGCCTCCTCTCCCCGGCCTCCCGTCTAATATTCTGGCCGGACTCCCGTCTAATATTCTGGCCGGCCTCCCGACTAATATTCTGGCCAGCCTCCTCTCCCCGGACTCCCGTCTAATATTCTGGCCAGCCTCCTCTCCCCGGACTCCCGTCTAATATTCTGACCAGCCTCCTCTCCCCGGCCCTGCGTCTAATATTCTGGCCAGCCTCCTCTCCCCGGCCCCGCGTCTAATATTCTGGCCAGCCTCCTCTCCCCGGCCCCGCGTCTAATATTCTGGCCAGCTTCCTCTCCCCGGCCTCCCGTCTAATATTCTGGCCGGCCTCCTCTCCCCGGACTCCCGTCTAATATTCTGGCCGGCCTCCCGACTAATATTCTGGCCAGCCTCCTCTCCCCGGACTCCCGTCTAATATTCTGGCCAGCCTCCTCTCCCCGCCCCGCATCTAATATTCTGGCCAGCCTCCTCTCCCCGGCCCTGCGTCTAATATTCTGGCCGGCCTCCCGTCTAATATTCTGGCCGGCCTCCTCTCCCCGGACTCCCGTCTAATATTCTGGCCAGCCTCCTCTCCCCAGCCTCCCGTCTAATATTCTGGCCAGCCTCCTCTCCCCGGCCCCGCGTCTAATATTCTGGCCAGCCTCCTCTCCCCGACTCCCGTCTAATATTCTGGCCAGCCTCCTCTCCCCGGACTCCCGTCTAATATTCTGGCCGGCCTCCTCTCCCCAGCCTCCCGTCTAATATTCTGGCCAGCCTCCTCTCCCCGGCCCCGCGTCTAATATTCTGGCCAGCCTCCTCTCCCCGGCCTCCCGTCTAATATTCTGGCCAGCCTCCTCTCCCCGGCCTCCCGTCTAATATTCTGGCCAGCCTCCCCTGCCTCTGTCTTTTTTGTTATTTATCGCTGCCTCATCTGCTCTTGGAGTTAAAGCCCTCACTCTATATGTTATTATATTTTTTTACCACTTTCATAGATGTAACTTATATGTGGCATTGCTGGGATCTGAGCCGCTGATGGATGCGATGCAGGCTCTGGACTCTGCCATCTCCAGGGCTCTGTCATTGTTTTACACTCAATAAACTTCCAAGTTTTAATTTTAATTCCTTGTTTCAGAAGAAAATTCAAACAGCAGCCACATGCGTCATGGAATAAAAGGCTTATGGCATGAAGAAATCGCTTCTCTGCTCACATTGTGACGTTCGGACTTGTAAGAGGAAAACTTCATAAGCTGAAGTGGAGTTTGTCCGCAGGTGTCTGCTTTATAATTGAGAGCAGCTTAGGGTCAGGACAGAGACCCTGATTCCAGCCATGTGTCACTTGCAAAAAATGTTTTACTGTTTCAATTAAATCAGTGTTTTATTAGCAGGGGAATTGGTAGCTTCCTATCTATGCACAATGTCCCCAATCAGGGTGGGGGTTATATAGGGCTCTGCAATCAGAGAACCGTAAATGTGCAGCAAAGGAAACTGATTTTATCAAAATTACAGCAAGCAGCTCAGTGGAAGAAGTGACACCACTGGTATCGGGGTCTCTGTCATGAAATCAGGCTGCTCTCATATGTGGGAGCAAAAGCCTGCTGATGGATTCCCTTTAAGCAGTCCAAGACCAGGCTATTTTCTCTTTATTTCTTTTGTACACCTGTTAAATGCTGCTGTAAACCTCTGACAGCGGCATTTGACACGATCACGCCGGAAGCGCGTCACTGATCCCACCCATTGGTGCCCATGTCACATGACCACGATCAGATGATCGCAGCTTTGTCTCCCTTGGGGACTATTGAAGCAAATGAAAAGTGTAAAAAAAAAAGTTTTTAAAAGTTTAAATCGCCCCCCCCTCCTTCCATTCAAAATAAAACTATTTAAAAAAAAAAACAAAACACATATTTGGTATCGCCGCGTTCAGAATTGCCCGATCTATCAACATATAAAAAAAATGAATCTGATCGTTAAACGGCGTAGCGAGAAAAAAAATCAAAACGTCAGAATTGCGGCTTTTTGTCGCAGCAACACTGCAATAACGGGCAATCAAAACATATCTACGCCAAAATGGTATCAATAAAAACGTCAGCTCCACGCACAAAAAATAAGCCCTCACCGAACCCCAGATCACGAAAAAAGAGACGCTACGGGGCTCGAAAATGGCAAGCCGCGGGGTCCCCGATCCAGAAGCAGAGGGGCTGTCAGCTCCTCTGCAGCCGCCGGAACACTGCGATCATGTTTGGTCGCAGAGTGCCAGGGGTTAAAATGCGGGGAGCGGTCCATGACTGCTCCTGGCGCTTAGTGCCGGGTGTGGGCTGTGAAAATCATCTGACACTCGGCCGCGCTCCGCCCGATCGACTATGACGTACTATCCCGGCTATGGCAATGAAGTCCCAGGGCACATGGACGGAATAGTACGTCAAATGGTAGAAAGGGGTTAATGATGGTCATTAGGGTTAATGGTCCAGATGCCAACGGCATTTTCGCCCTGGCAGGGGTCTTCTTTTAAAAATGTTTTCTTTATTAAATATATAAAGAGAAGAACAACATACAATCATAAGGTGCCAATTGGGCCGAGATATATACAAAGAAAACAAACCATTGTTAGGAAATTGATATGATATTTCTTATTGCTCAAGTCTTGAGGGTTATACAGAATGCAAAAAGCACAATTTGAGCATTAAAAATAAAAATGCCAGGATATGGAAATACAATCAGTGTTAGTAATTTTGGCGATGTCATTGATGTCGTTGCCACATAACATTGGATGTTCTGAGAAATTCCTGTTCCAAATTACACTGTAAAATCCCGGTCCGTGCAGGAGAGACTCCCATAAACACACACTTGTGTATCTAAGGGTATGGTTCCACGGAAACCCCGCTCCTCCCAAAGCCTCGCCCCTTCTGAACGCGCGGTGATTCAATGAACACATCCGGAATCGCCGCACCTATACATAGGACTCTGTTATTTACCTTGCGGCAACGCTCCGTCGCTGCAAGGTAAATAGACATGCTGCGATCTGAAAAGACGCGCCGCATGTCCGGTTTAGCGGGTGTCACCCGCGTAATCGGACGCATAGTGGAGACGGGATTTCATAAAATGCAGATGTTCTACAGATATGAGTCGCATAAGTAACAGAGCGGACACCAGGTCCAGGACTGTACCTCGCCTCTTGATCCGGTACAGTATAGCTTCACTGGGTGAGTGTACAGACTCTGCCTATTAAGCTGACACTTTTTCAGACCAAGAAAAATAAAAATCAAAACATAAGCAGTGTGCCTTGTAGACAGCCTCTCCCTGACTCCTACCCCAAAAGGCTATGTCAGGAATGCATCAGTGAGACCATGCACGAGGCAGCGGTGTCAACTAGTGACCTATGTGCAATAATTAGAGGAGCTGCAAGCCATGAGCCTGTCTAATACACCCCCAGAGAGTAGGACCAAAAGACTGATAATTTCCATCTCTGAATCTGATAATGACCAGGGGGTAGCCTCGGACTCCTCACTCACGTCCTCATCATCAGAAATAGAAGGACGTTCATGCTTCCCCATGGATAGTGTGGCTAACCTAGTAAAATCCGTTAGAAACACTATGGGGTGCGAGGAGACAAAGGGCACTCAAACAAAGCATGACATAATATTTGCGGGTTTGGCAGAGAGGAGAGCCTTCCCTGTGACAGCGGCAGTCAAAGCCTTGATAAAAAGAGAATGGGAGAAGCAAGATCAGAGGAGCTTCCTCCCTTCGGCTTCTAAAAGGAAGTACCCATTTAGCGATGGGGAACTGCTAGCATGGACTAAGGTCCCTAAGGTGGACGCAGCAGTTGCCTCCACTTCCAAACAGTCGACACTACCAATGGAAGATGTAGGTGTATTAGCTGATCCACTTGACTGCAAAGCGGAGTCTTCTCTTAAAAGATCATGGAAGGCAGCCACGGGAATATGCAAACCAGCAGTGGCCAGTACATGTACCGCTAGATCCATGCTTGTGTGGATTGATCAACTGGACCAACAAATTGAACAAAAGGTCTCCAGAGATAAGCTACGAGCTGCCATTCCTTTAATTAGAGGGGGAGCAGCATTTATGGCTGACATATCGGCAGACTCACTATGTCTAGCAGCAAAGTCAGCGGGCCTGGTAAATAATGCCAGGCGGGCCCTATGGTTGGAAAGGCGACACGCAGTCGTAGTAAAAAATCTGCGCTATCCCATGTGAGGGTGAGTTTCTCTTCGGAAAGACCCTAGATGAGATACTCACTAAGGCAGAAGAAAGCTTTCCCTAATCCATCTCTTCCTTCCTATAGGAGGGCATTTAAAAGACGGCCATTCAGCAAAAGAAAGCAGACGGAAAAGCAAACTCGATGGTCCACAAAGGAAGAGAAGCAAAGGGGTACTATGTTTAGAGGATCTGGCTTCCGAAAGGATAGTAGATACTAGAAAAACAGTCCCCCCAGTAGGTGGTAGACTGAAATTCTTCTCCCAACAATGGGAAAAGATAACAGCTAGTTCGTGGATCTTTAAATCTAGTCAGAGAAGGGATAAAATTGGAATTCCATCATATTCCCCAGGACTCATTTATTGTAACATCCCTCAACTCGCCTATACAACAGGAGGCTCTTGAGATGGAAATTCAAAAGTTTATTAGTCAAAAGGGTCCTAGTTGAGGTACCGGAAGGACAGGAAGGTAGAGGATTCTACTCCCCCTTATTCCTGGTTTCCAAGCCTGATGACTCATTCAGAACGATCATTAATTTGAAAAAATTAAATACATTTATTCGTAATCATAAATTTAAAATGGAATCAATGAGATCCACCATTAAGCTTCTCTTTCCTAAATGTATAATGGCGGTCATAGATCTAAAAGATGCATATTACCATCTCCCTATTCACGACGGATAGCAGAGATACCTCAGGGTGGTGGTGTCCTTGGCAGGTGAAGTCCGTCAATTCCAGTTTGCAGCAATGCCCTTTGGCCTCTCCATGGCACCAAGAATTTTCACCAAGGTGATGTTGGAGGTGATGGCCTTCCTTCGCCAGAAGGAAACCTTGATTGTACCTTACCTTGATGACTTTTTAGTCGTAGGAAACTCAGCTACCCAATGTACTAATCGTTTAGCTGACACAGTCTCGTCTTTACAGGCTCTAGGCTGGATCATCAACTTCAAGAAATCCAGACTTGATCCACATACCTTCCAGACTTTTTTAGGGTTCCATCTAGACTCTACAAGTCAAAGGTGTCTACTCCCTCAGGTAAAAATGTCACTTATTAAAACGAAAGTTGGAGCAGCAATGGACAGACCATGCATGTCTCTGAGGGAAGCTATGTCTCTGGTAGGATCCCTTACTTTGTGCATCCTGGCAGTACAGTGGGCACAGTATCATACCTGGAGATTACAACATCAGATTCTCTTAGAGGAATCGCTTCTACACGATCTTGGAAAGAAAATGACCTTATCCCCAGAGGTCTTGACTTCTCTAGCATGGTGGCTAGATGATAACCATCTATTGGGAGGTGTCCTGTGAGTAATAACACCATCTCACACTCTCACTACCAATGCTATACCATGGGGATGGGGCGCTCATATGGGAAATAGCTTCTCCCAGGGGCGGTGGAATACAGAAGAACTTCAGGATTCATCAAACCTAAAAGAGTTGAATGCAGTCAGTTATGCATTACAACATTTTCTTCCACAACTTCGAGGAAAACGTGAGAGTTTTATCAGACAACACCACAGCAGTGGCATATCTGAACAAACAAGGAGGTATTCGATCAGAAAATCTGATGTCTTCCGCAAGAAAAATTTTGGACCTGGCCGAGAAACATCTATTATCCCTTTCTGCCCTTCACATTAAAGGAAAAGACAATCTAGAAGCAGATTTCTTAAGCCGACATACATTACGGCAGGAAGAATGGTGCCTGAATCACCACATTTTCAAAAATATAGTATCTCTATGGGGTCTTCCTCAAATTGACCATTTCACCACGAGGAAGAACAGACAAGTACAAAAATTTTCCTCCCTAACCTTGGCAGATCATCCGGAGATACTAGACTCTCTCCAAGTTCCATGGCGATTCGAGCTGGCATACGCCTTCCCTCCAATAATACTACTGCCACAAGTCAATCGGAAGATCAAGGAGGAAGGGGCGAGGATAATCTTAATCGGACCATTTTGGCCCAAGAGACCATGGTTCTCGTGGCTACAGACTGTCAATATCAGATCCTTAGGTCCTCCTTTCAATCCCCAATCTACTTTATTAAAGACTATTCTTCCATCCTCAAGTGGAGAGCCTCCACTTGACGGCTTGGAACTTGAGAGGCAGCTACTCAAGAGGGTTTTCCGAGGGGCTAATTAATACACTCCTGCAGAGCAGGAAACCGTCTACCACGAAAATCTACACCAAAATATGGAGGAAGTTCCTGGAGTTTCATACGACTCCTGATTCTAGAGAAGTTCTGATAGTACCCATCTTACAATTCCTACAAAAGGGAAGGGAGTTGGGTCTATCTGTGAATACACTAAAGATCCAGGTATCCGCTCTAGGGGCCCTTTATGGCTATAATGTAACAGGGGATAGATGGGTATCTTGATTTATCACAGCTTGTGAATGAATCAACCCTGTTCACATATCTAGAGTTCCCCCCTGGGACTTAAATCTGGTCCTGGATGCTCTAACAGGACCAACCTTTGAGCCAATAGATGCAGCATCTCCAAAATACCTATCATTAAAACGGCCCTCTTGGTGGCACTGACATCTGCTAGGAGAGTCGGTGACATCCAAGCGCTGTCTATAGACCCACCCTTTCTATTGACGTTTCAGGATAGGTTGATTTTAAAGCCAGACCCCTCTTACCTTCCAAAGGTAGCAGGAAAATTTCATAGATCGCAAGAAATACTTCTCCCCTCCTTCTTTTAGTGACCCCTCCACTCCAGAAGAAGAGAAATTTCACACCCTGGATGTCAGGAGAATAGTGTTAAAATACATCGAAAGAACTAGGAGTTGGAGGCATTGTAGGGCTCTGTTCATATCCTTTCAGGGCCGCAAGAAGGGGTACGGAGTCTTGAGGGGCACCTTGTCTTGGTGGATCAGGGACGCAATCCAGCTGGCATACTCCTCGAGAAATGAAAATCCTCTGGAGGGCATTAGAGCGCATTCTACTAGAGCTATGGCATCCTCTTGGGCTGAAAGGGGAGACGTCCCAATCGAATCCATATGTAAGGCTGCAACTTGGTCGGCTCCTTCTACTTTCTATAATCACTATAGACTTGATCTATCATCGTCTTCTGACCTAGACTTTGGCAGGACTGTCCTCAGCACGGTGGTCCCTCCCAGGTGATGGTCTCTAAAAATCTCTCCAGTGGATGCTGTCGTGGAGAAGGGTTAAAAGCCGGATTACTTACCGGTAATGCTCTTTTAATGAGTCAACGACAGCACCCACTCACTTCGCTCCCGAAAATTTAATAGAAGCAAATATTAGTAAATTATATACAGTTAGATATAAGGTAAAAGAATAAGGGTTTGCCTAACATTTGGCGGTCCTCCTGGTACTCTGAAATCCAAATGAGGTGAGGCGGACAGCCTTTTATTTTCTGTAAGTTTCCTGTTCCTATGGGGCGGATCCCACAGTGGGTGCTGTCGTGGACTCATTAAAAGAGCATTACCGGTAAGTAATCCGGCTTTTCTACAAGCACTTTGCTATTTTACCCATTTACAATGCAGAAACTCCTTTAAACTATTTCTAATATAATTGGCTCAGCTTATCTCTACATACGTGCTGCTGGCATTACATTTACACATGTCATTGGTTAAAGTTAAGATCATCTACACCCACGTGAAGGATGTCGATGTGACTCTCACTTCTTTCACTATCCTATATGTTATCTCTAAGTCCAGCGAGACAAAGAAATTCCCGTGACTCTTATCTCAAAACATACACACTTGGACTCCATTTTGCAAAGCAAGGAGATGCATGTAGAATAACCAAAATGGAATCAGGATAGATAAATCCTGCTCTCATAATACCCTTCTCTTGGGTTGTTCCAACGAAAGTGCACTCCTACAGCCTCCCCAGATACATTCTCTACACTCAATAGAAGAAGCCGGTCTTCCTACACTACTTCACCAGATTCTTCGGATCGGCCTGTCTGTCAACCATCAGATGGACACACAAGAAACAAGGAAACTATACGGGCGCCACCTTCATGTACCGGTCACAGTCATCCAATAGTTGACCATAGTACTCGCCATCTTTCACTATTACTGGGTGCAGTCGAGCAACAGGTCTTATTTCTGTGGCCTTGTCTACGTATAGCTTTAGAAACAATGCTCCGAACACAGGTTGTGAAGCAGCAACCAAGCACCGCAATGGCCACCAGAACTATCTCCAAAGTACATGCTGTTAAGGGATCCCCATATACCAAAAGTGTTTTCTAACCACTTACTGAGGGGCTACTAACACCTGAGTTTTCAGCTAACTCATTGGACAGTTCATCGATTTCTCTCAGGACTTCTGCTACCACCTGGAGCAATGTTGTTGAGAATAAAGGTACAGCATAATACCATCTTACAGACCTCTCCCCTCTCTGCTAGAATCATGTCAAGGGCGAGTCTATTTTGAAAAATCATGGTCAAGGTGGCACCCAATTGTTCAGCTATCCCCCGGAAGGCATCCCTACTACCTACTAAAATCAATACATCTTTGTTGGCTGTAGTAGATACAATTTATCCGCTCCACAGTTAAATTCACTGTAAGGCCGGGGTCAGACTAGCGTATGGCATCCGAAGCGTGACGATACACAAGATTGGAATACAAGGCTAGAAGGATATTATTTGCAAGAAACAGACTTGATAAACGAGGAGGAGGTGTCGCATTGTATGTTAGAAAAGCGTATATCTGCACCGAGATTGAAGCTTCAGAGGCTGGGAGTTCTGTGGAAACTGTTTGGGTAAGAATACAAGGACAGAACAATGGGCCACCTGTGCAAGCTGAAGATATGGATGAACTCTTTATGCATCAAATGGCCAAGTTCTCCAAAAAATATGACATAGTGGTCATGGGAGATTTCAACTATCCAGACATTTGTTGGGAATCTCGCTCAGGCAAAACTAACAGGTCAAGCAAATTCTTATCCTCTCTTGCTGACAACTTTATCTTCCAAAAGGTAATGGAGAAAACAAGGGGATTTGCTACCTTGGATCTAATCCTCATAAACAGGGAGGAAATGGTGGAGGAGGTAAGAGTGGCTGGGACTCTAGGAGGTAGTGACCATGCTATTTTAGAATTTTGGATAACTAGAGGAGAAAGACCTGTGAAGACTCAGACGTCAAGGTTAGATTTCAGAAAGGCAGATTTTAAGGGACTCAGAAAGAGAATCGGAGGGATCCAATGGCAGGATATCCTTAAGGACAAAAATGTCCAGGAAGGATGGGAAGTTTTGAAAAATGAGATTCTCAAAGCACAATTGTTAACAATTCCAAAAACAGGGAAGATTAGGAAGCATTTAAGAAAACCAGGATAGGGGAACACAAAACACATGGTAAAAAGGAAGAAAGAAATTTTTACTAAATTGAAAGAGGGAGGCATATCTAAAGAACAATATAATGTCTGCAAAACCTGCTCAGCACCAATCAGATTAGCTACAGCTGACAATGAATTAAGGCTTGTAAGAGACGTCAAAAGCAATAAAAAAGGATTTTGGGGATATGTCAAAAGTAAAAGTCAAAGATGCTATAGGGTTTTTACAGGATGAAAATGATGAGTAAGAACACGGGTGGGCACCACTAAATATATTGCATGAAATTTGTAACTGCTGGGTGCAGCACTGTGCCAATAGAAATAGTAAATGGAAAGAAGAAAAAGCACAGAACATGAGCGCACTCACAGCATCATGTGATTATACAGAAAAGCCTTTATTAACCCCTTCACACCCAAGGGTGGTTTGCACGTTAATGACCGGGCCAATTTTTACAATTCTGACCACTGTCTCTTTATGAGGTTATAACTCTGGAACGCTTCAACGGATCTTCGCGATTCTGAGATTGTTTTCTCGTGACATATTGTACTTCACGTTAGAAGTAAAATTTCTTCGATATAACTTGCGTTTATTTTTGAAAAAAACGCAAATATGGCGAAAATTTTTAAAATTTTGCAATTTTCAAACTTTGAATTTTTATTCCCTTAAAACAGAGAAATATGTCACATAAAATAGTTAAGAAATAACATTTCCCACATGTCTACTTTACATCAGCACAATTTTGGAACCAAAATTTTTTTTTGTTAGGAAGTTATAAGGGTTAAAAGTTGACCAGCGATTTCTCATTTTTACAACAAAATTTACAAAGCCATTTTTTATAGGGACCACCTCTCATTTGAAGTCACTTTGAGGGGTCTATATAGCAGAAAATACCCAAAAGTGACACCATTCTAAAAACTGCACCCCTCAAGGTACTCAAAACCACATTCAAGAAGATTATTAACCCTTCAGGTGCTTCACAGGAACTAAAGCAACGTGGAAGGAAAAAATGAATATTTAACTTTTTAGCCACAAAAATGATCTTTTACAAACTTTTTTTTTTATTTTCACAAGGGTAAAAGGAGAAAACGGACAGATAAGGTTGTTATGCAATTTCTCCTGAGTACGCCAATACCCAATATGTGGGGGAAAACCACTGTTTGGGCACACGGCAGAGCTCGTAAGGGAAGGAGCGCCGTTTGACTTTTTCAAACTAAAATTGGCTGGAATTGAGATTGGACGCCATGTCGTGTTTGGAGAGCCCCTGATGCGCCTAAACAGTGGAAACCCCCACAAGTGACACCATTTTGGAAACTAGACCCCCTAAGGTACTTATCTAGATCTGTTGTGAGCACTTTGAACCCCCAAGTGTTTCACAAAAGCTTATAATGCCTGGGTGTGAAAAAAAAACAAAACAATTTTCCACAAAAATGATTTTTTAGTCCCAAATTTTTGAATTTTCCCAAGGAAATTGGACCCCAAAAGTTGTTGTCCAATTTGTCCTGAGTACGCTGATACCCCATATGTGGGGGGGGGAACTGTTTGGGTGCACGGCAGGGCTTGGAAAGGAAGTAGTAACGTTTTGGAATGCAGACGTTGATGGGGTCATGTTCCGTTTGCAGTGCCCCAGATGAGCCTAAACAGTGGAAACCCCTCACAAGTGACCCCATTTTGGAAACTATACCCCCTAAGGAACTTATCTAGATCTTTGGTGAGCACTTTGAACCCCCAAGTGCTTCACACAAGTTTATAATGCCCGGGCATGAAAATAAAAAATCTATTTTTTTCCCACAAAAATTATCTTTTAGTCACTAATTTTTTATTTTCTCAAGGGTAACAGGAGAAATTGGACCACATAAGTTGTTGTCCAATTTGTCCTGAGTACACTGATACCCCATATGTGGGTGGGAACCACTGTTTGGGCGCACGGCAGAGCTCGGAATGGAAGGAGCACCATTTGACTTTTTCCAACCAAAATTGGCTGGAATTGAGATTGGATGCCATGTTGCATTTGGAGAGCCCCTGATGTGCCTAAACAGTGGAAACCCCCCACAAATGACCCCATTTTGGAAACTAGACCCCCTAAGGAACTTTTCTAGATCTTTGGTGAGCAATTTGAACCCCCAAGTGCTTCACACAAGTTTATAACGTAGAGCCGTAAAATTTAAAAATCATATTTTTTCCACAAAAATGATCTTTTCACCCCAATTTTTATTTTTCCAAGGGTAACAAGACTCCAAAAGTTATTGTGCAATTTGTCCTGAGTGCGCTGATACCCCATATGTGGGGGTAAACCACTGTTTGGGTGCATGGCAGAGTTTGGAAGGGAAGGAGCGCCGTCTGACTTTTTCAACGCAGAATTGGCTGGACGCCATGTCGTGTTTGGAGAGCTCCTGATCTGCCTAAACAGTGGAAACCCCCATAAATGACGCCATTTTGGAAACTAGACCCCTCAAGAAACTTATCTAGATGTGTGGTGAGAACTTTTAACCCCCAGGTGTTTCACTAAAGTTTATAACGTACAGCCGTAAAATAAAAAATCTTTTTTTTTTTACAAAAATGATTTTTTCGTCCCCAATATTTTATTTTCACAAGGGTAACAGAAGAAATTGGAACCCAAAAGTTGTTGTCCAATTTGTCCTGAGTACGCTGATACCCAATATGTGGGAGAAAACTACTGTATGGGCGCACGTCAGGGCTCGGAAGGGAAGTAGTGACGTTTTGGATTGCAGACTTTGATGGAATGGTCTGGGGGCGTCATGTCACATTTGGAGAGCCCCTGATGCACCTATACAGTGGAAACCCCCCACAAGTGACCCCTGTTATGTTTCGGTAGCTGAGGAGAGCAGGCAAAAAGGTAATACACCAGAGCAGTTGGAATCTATGAGATTGCAGTACCCTGACTAACCACCACAACTAGAGGCAGCCGTGGAGCGTTCCTACGTTGGTCCTAGACGCCTCGTCACAGCCTGAGAAACTACACCTAAAGACAGAAACAGGAAAGCTATCTGCCCCGGAGCAGAACCCCAAAGATAATAGAAAGCCCCCAAACATGTAATGGCGGTTAGACAAGAGGAAATACTGACAAAGAAAGAAAATAGTATGAGCAAACGCTGGGGCCCAAACTATCTAAATAGAAAAGGATAGGAAGGGTACTTACTGCAATCCCAGAAAAACCCTGAAAAGCACCAACTCTACTAATTTCAAAATCACCTGAGATCACACGACCTCTACCACCTAAATTAGTTCTCTGGTGTAACAAAATCAAAACAGCAGCCACTGAAAAAACTGGAAAAAGCAAAAGAACAAAACTCAGTGGCTGAACTAAACTGAGAGGGCAGAAGCCCCCGGAGGGGACCCTGAAGGCCCCCAAAGAAGTGCAGTACAAAATGCAAAAATATAGCACAAACACAAAAGAAGCAAAAGTCTTATCTGTAAGCAGGAGATGCAGACATGACACAGCAGGCTACAAGGGAAACTGGAATGAAGGATTCAGACCAGAACAATTGATCACCGGCAACCCTGATGGGAAAATGACTCCCTTATATAAGACCAGTCAGTAACACCTGATTCCCAGTCCTCACAATCTTCACTAGCACCGCTTGTAACCACCAGAGGGAGCCTCTGCTCAGAACTCATCTCAAACCCATTCACAACAGTACCCCCCCCTTGAGGAGGGGTCACCGAACCCTCATTTGAGCAACCAGGTCGGTCAGGATGAGTTCTATGATACGCACGGATAAGTCTCCTAGCATGGATGTCCGAAGCAAACACCCAAGAATTGTCCTCCTGACCATAACCTCTCCATTTAACCAAATACTGGAGTTTCCGTCTAGAAAAACGAGAATCCAATATTTTCTCAACCACATACTCCAGATTGCCCTCAACCAAAACAGGGTCAGGAGGCACAGCAGCAGGAACCACTGGCTCAACAAACCTCTTCAACAAGGACTTGTGGAACATGTTATGGATCTTAAATGTCCCTGGAAGAAGCAAACGAAAAGAAACAGGATTAATAATCTCCATGATCTTATAAGGTCCAATGAACCTAGGCTTAAATTTAGGAGATGCTACTCTCATAGGAATATTCTTTGAGGACAACCAGACCAAGTCCCCCACTTTAAACCGAGGACCATCAGTCCTATGCCAGTTAGCAAACCGCTGGGCCTTCTCCTGAGAGAGGGACAACCTCTCCACTACCTGGTCCCAAATCTGTTGCATACGCTCCACAACAGAGTCAACACCCGGACAGACAGAAGCCTCCGTCTGTCCTGAAGAAAATCGAGGGTGAAACCCAGAATTACAGAAAAACGGAGACATCAAAGTGGCAGAGCTAGCCCTATTATTAAGAGCAAACTCAGCCAAAGGCAAAAAAGAGACCCAGTCATCCTGATCAGCAGACACAAAGCATCTTAGATAAGTCTCCAATGTCTGGTTTGTTCTCTCAGTTTGACCATTGGTCTGAGGATGAAATGCCGAGGAGAAAGACAATTGAACACCCAGTTTAGAACAAAAAGTCCTCCAAAATCTGGAAACAAACTGGACTCCTCTGTCAGACACAATGTTCTCAGGAATGCCGTGTAAACGAACCACGTGCTGAAGGAACAACGGCACCAATTCAGAGGAGGAAGGCAACTTAGGTAATGGCACAAGATGTATCATTTTGGAAAACCTATCACAAATTACCCAGATGGTGGTCATTCTCTGAGAAACAGGAAGATCGGAAATGAAATCCATAGAGATATGGGTCCATGGTCTCTTGGGCACAGGCAATGGCATCAACAAACCACTAGAGCGAGAGCAAGGCTTGGAGCGAGAGCAAGTCCCGCAGGACTGCACAAATTCCCTGACATCACGAGACAAGGTAGGCCACCAAAAGGACCGACTAACCAAGTCTCTGGTACCAAAAATTCCGGGATGCCCAGCCAATGCGGAACAATGAATCTCAGACATCACACTCTTTTTCCATTGGTCCGGGACAAACAATTTTCCAACAGGGCAGCGCTCGGGCCTATCCTCCTGACACCCCTCCAGAGCAAGTCTCAAATTGGGCGAGATGGCGGAAAGAACTACACCCTCTTTCAAAATAACAGAAGGATCAGATAACTCAGGAGAGTCCGCAAGGAAACTCCTCGAGAGGGCATCCGCCTTAACATTCTTAGTGCCAGGAAGAAAGGAAACCACAAAATTAAAACGTGTGAAAAACAAGGCCCACCTGGCCTGTCTAGGATTGAGTCGCTTGGCAGATTCCAGATAGACGGATTCTTATGGTCCGTAAGGACCACCACCTGATGTTTGGCTCCCTCCAGCCAATGTCTCCACTCTTCAAAAGCCCACTTCATGGCCAACAACTCCCGATTACCCACGTCATAATTACGTTCAGTAGGAGAAAATTTTCGAGAGAAAAAGGCACAAGGGTTACTTTTAGAGGTCTCTGGATCTTTTTGGGACAAAACGGCACCTGCCCCAATTTCAGAGGCATCAACCTCCACCTGAAATGGCAGAGAAACATCAGGCTGCCGTAGAACAGGAGCAGAAGTGAATCTCTGCTTAAGTTCCTGAAATGCAGAGACTGCCTCAGGAGGCCAATTCACCACATCAGAACCCTTTCTGGTCAAATCAGTTAATGGTTTAACAATAACCGAGAAATTACCAATAAATTTACGATAAAAATTGGCAAAACCCAAAAATCTCTGAAGAGCCTTTAATGAAGTAGGTTGGACCCAATCACAGATGGCCTGAACCTTGACCGGGTCCATTTCAATAACAGATGGGGACAAAATGAATCCCAGAAATGAGATCCTCTGTACGCCAAAAATACACTTTGATCCCTTCACATACAGAGCATTCTCTCTCAAAATCTGGAATACAGTTCGAACATGTTTCACATGAGAGTCCCAGTCATTAGAAAAAATCAAGATATCATCCAAATAAACAATCAGAAATTTATCCACAAAATCCCTGAAAATGTCATTCATGAAGGACTGGAAGACGGAAGGAGCATTAGTGAGCCCAAAGGGCATCACTAGGTACTCAAAATGCCCTTCAGGGTATTGAATGCCGTCTTCCATTCATCCCCGTGTTTAATGCGAATAAGGTTATACGCCCCCCTGAGGTCAAGCTTGGTAAACCAAGTAGCGTTTTTCACCCTGGAAAACAGGTCAGAAATCAAGGGTAACGGGTATTGATATTTCACAGTAATATTGTTCAAGAGACGATAATCAATACACGGCCTTAATGAACCATCTTTTTTGGCCACAAAGAAAAAACCGGCACCTAAGGGTGAAGAGGATGGTCTGATATGACCCTTCTCCAATGATTCCTTGATATAAGACCACATAGCGTCATGTTCAGGTACAGACAAGTTAAAAAGGCGACCTTTAGGGAATTTACTACCCGGCACTAATTCAATAGCGCAGTCATAGCTCCTATGGGGAGGCAAGGATGCAGATTTACTTTCGCTAAACACATCAGAAAAATCAAACAAAAAGTCAGGAACATCCTGAGCCTGGGGGGAGGCAGAAAAAACAGGAGTGTTGGTATTAACACATTGGCAGCCCCAACTGGTTACAGACACAGATTTCCAATCCAAAACAGGATTATGAGACTGTAACCAAGGGAAACCCAGCACGATAATGTCATGCAGATTATATAGAACCAAAAATTTGCAGCACTCCTGGTGATCAGGTTCAACCCTCATTATCACCTGAGTAGAAAACTGGGGTTTATTCTCAGCCAAAGGGGTAGAATCGATCCCCAGTAGGGGAATAGACTTCTGTAGGGGTATCAAGGGAAACCCACAACGTTTAGCAAAATCATAATCCATCAGGTTAATAGCTGCTCCAGAATCAACGAAAGCCTGAGCAGAAAATGAGGACAGAGAGCATATCAGAGTGACAGTTAATAAAAACTTAGTCTGAACACTACCCAAGACAACTGAGCGTGCAAAACGTCTTCCCCGCTTAGGGCAGACTGAAATAGCATGAGAGGCATCACCACAGTAGAAACATAACCCATTGCGCTTTCGAAACTCATGACGCTGTGCCCCAGACACCACTCTATCACACTGCATGGGTTCAGAAGCTGGTTCACAAGGCAACACCATTCCACGCATACTTCTCCGCTCACGCAAACGTCTGTCAATTTGAATCGCTAATGACATAGAATCATTGAGACCAGAGGGGACAGGGAATCCCACCATAACATCCTTTACATTATCTGACAGACCCTTCCGGAAAAGGGCCGCCAAAGCGTCGTCATTCCATTTGGTCAGGACTGCCCACCTACGGAATCTCTGACAGTATAACTCAGCGTCATCAAGCCCCTGATTTAATGCCAACAAGGTTTTTTCAGCTTGATCAGTGACATTAGGCTCATTGTACAATAACCCCAAAGCCTGAAAAAAACGCATCAACATCACTCAAAATCAGGATCCCCAGGTATCAGGGAAAAAGCCCAATCCTGAGGATCGCCGCGCAGGAGAGAGATGATAATTTGAACCTGCTGCGCTGCGTTTCCTGAGGACTTAGATTTTAAGGCAAAAAACAATTTACAATTATTTTTGAAATTCTGAAACTTAGCTCGATCCCCCAAAAACAAATCTGGCATGGGAATCCTAGGTTCCACAACAGGCAACCTAGCAAGATATGCAGCAATACTCTGAACCTCAGTGGCAAGCTGATCCACACGGCCAGACAACCGTGCAAACTCCATTGGGAGAAAAGATCCTCCCCAGCACCCAGAGATACAGAGGGAAAAAAAAAAATAAAAAATGCAACAAACAGAAAAATATCTCTGACAACCTTTTTTCTTTCACAATATTTTTCCCTTCTGTGAGTACCATACAATTTTCAATTTCTTAGGCCGGTGATACTGTTATGTTTCGGTAGCTGAGGAGAGCAGGCAAAAAGGTAATACACCAGAGCAGTTGGAATCTATGAGATTGCAGTACCCTGACTAACCACCACAACTAGAGGCAGCCGTGGAGCGTTCCTACGTTGGTCCTAGACGCCTCGTCACAGCCTGAGAAACTAACTACACCTAAAGATAGAAATAGGAAAGCTATCTGCCCCGGAGCAGAACCCCAAAGATAATAGAAAGCCCCCAAACATGTAATGGCGGTTAGACAAGAGGAAATACTGACAAAGAAAGAAAATAGTATGAGCAAACGCTGGGGCCCAAACTATCTAAATAGAAAAGGATAGGAAGGGTACTTACTGCAATCCCAGAAAACCCTGAAAAGCACCAACTCTACTAATTTCAAAATCACCTGAGATCACACGACCTCTACCACCTAAATTAGTTCTCTGGTGTAACAAAATCAAAACAGCAGCCACTGAAAAAACTGGAAAAAGCAAAAGAACAAAACTCAGTGGCTGAACTAAACTGAGAGGGCAGAAGCCCCCGGAGGGGACCCTGAAGGCCCCCAAAGAAGTGCAGTACAAAATGCAAAAATATAGCACAAACACAAAAGAAGCAAAAGTCTTATCTGTAAGCAGGAGATGCAGACACGACACAGCAGGCTACAAGGGAAACTGGAATGAAGGATTCAGACCAGAACAATTGATCACCGGCAACCCTGATGGGAAAATGACTCCCTTATATAAGACCAGTCAGTAACACCTGATTCCCAGTCCTCACAATCTTCACTAGCACCGCTTGTAACCACCAGAGGGAGCCTCTGCTCAGAACTCATCTCAAACCCATTCACAACAGACCCCATTTTGGCAAATAGACCCCACAAGGAACTTATCTAGATGTGTGGTGAGCACTTTGAACCCCGAAGTGCTTCACAGAAGTTTATAACGTACAGCCGTAAAAATAAAAAATCTTTTTTTTTTTTTACAAAAATGATTTTTTCGCCCCCAATATTTTATTTTCACAAGGGTAACAGAAGAAATTGGAACCCAAAAGTTGTTGTCCAATTTGTCCTGAGTACGCTGATACCCAATATGTGGGAGAAAACTACTGTATGGGCGCACGTCAGGGCTCGGAAGGGAAGTAGTGACGTTTTGGAATGCAGACTTTGATGGAATGGTCTGGGGCGTCATGTCGCATTTGGAGAGCCCCTGATGCGCCTAAACAGTGGAAACCCCCCACAAGTGACCCCATTTTGGAAAATAGACCCCACAAGGAACTTGTCTAGATGTGTGGTGAGCACTTTGAACCCCGAAGTGCTTCACAGAAGTTTATAACGCACAGCCGTAAAAATAAAAAATCCTTTTTTTTTTTTGCAAAAATGATTTTTTTGCCCCAATATTTTATTTTTACAAGGGTAACAGGAGAAATTGGACCCCAAAAGTTGTTGTCCAATTTGTCCTGAGTACGCTGATATCCAATATGTGGGAGAAAACTACTGTATGGGTACACGTTGGGGCTCGGAAGGGAAGTAGTGACGTTTTGGATTGCAGACTTTGATGGAATGGTCTGGGGGCGTCATGTCGCATTTGGAGAGCCCCTGATGCGCCTAAACAGTGGAAATCCCCAACAAGTGACCCCATTTTGGAAAATAGACCCCACAAGGAACTTATCTAGATGTGTGGTGAGCGCTATGAAGCCCCAAGTGCTTCACAGAAGTTTATAATGTACAGCCGTAAAAACAAAAAAATATTTTTTTTTGTACAAAAATTATATTTTCGCCCCCAGTTTTTTATTTTCCCAAGGGTAGCAGAAGAAATAGGACAAATTGCACAATAACTCTTGGGGTCCAGAGTACGCTGATACCCCATATGTGGGGATAAACTACTGTTTGGACGCATGGCAGAGCTGAGAAGTGAAGGAGCACCGTTTGACTTTTTCAACGCAGAATTGGCTGGAATTGAGATCAGACGCCATGTCACATTTGGAGAGCCCCTGATGTGCCTAAACAGCTGAAACCCCCCAATTCTAACTCCAACCCTAACCCCAACACACCCCTAACCCTAGTCCCAACCCTAACCACAAACCTAACCCTAACACACCCCTAATCCCAACCCTAACCCTAATCCTAACTTTAGCGCCAACCCTAACCCTAACTTTAGCCGCAACCCTAACCCTAACCCTAATGGGAAAATGGAAATAAATACATTTTTTTAATTTTATTATTTTTCCCTTACTAAGCGGGTGATAAAGGGGGGTTTGATTTACTATTTATAGCGGGTTTTTATGATTGGCAGCTGTCACGCTAAAAGACGCTTTTTATTGCAAAAATAGTTTTTGCATCATCACATTTTGAGAGCTATAATTTTTGCATATTTTGGCCCACAGAGTCATGTGAGGTCTTATTTTTTGCGGGACGAGTTGACGTTTTTATTGGTACCATTTTTGAGCACGTGACGTTTTTTGATCGCTTTTTATTTCGATTTTTGGGAGGTTAGAATGAACAAAAATCAGCAATTCATGAATTTCTTTTGGGGGAGGCGTTTTTATTGTTCCGCGTGTGGTAAAATTGATAAAGCAGTTTTATTCTTCGGGTCAGTACGATTATGGCGATACCTCATTTATATCATTTTTTTATGTTTTGGCGCTTTTATAGAATAAAAACAATTTTATATAAAAAATAATTATTTTTGCATCGCTTTATTCTGCGAGCTATAACTTTTTTACTTTTTCGCTGATGATGCTGTATGACGGCTCGTTTTTTTGCGGGACAAGATGACGTTTTCAGCGGTACCATGTTTTTTTATATCGGTCTTTTTGATCGCGTGTTATTCCACTTTTTGTTTGGCGGTATGATGATAAAGCATTGATTTTTTGCTTCTTTTTTTTTTTTTTTTAAGGGGTTCACTAAAGGGGTTAACTAGTGGGACAATTTTATAGGGGGGGTCGTTACGGACGCGGCGATACCAAATATGTGTACTTTTATTGTTTTTTTTTTATTTACAGGAAGAAGTGAATTTATTGGGAATATTTTTTTTTTTTTTATTTATTTTGGATTTTTTTTTTACACATGTTTATTTTTACTTTTTTAACTTTTTTACTTTGTCCCAGGGTGGGACATCACAGTATTTTATCAGATCGCTGGTGTGACAGTGTGCACAGCACTCTGTCACACCAGCGATCGCACAGGCATAGATGCAGGCTTCTCAGTGCCTGCTCTCGGCAGGCACTGAGGTAGCCGCCTCCCTCCAGGACCCCGGCGCCATCTTGGATCCGGGTCCTGGGAGGGAGGAAGCCCTCAGAACAGCGCGATCACATCGCGCTGCTCTGAGGGTCTCAGGGGGGCGCGCAGGGAGCCCCCACCCTGCGCGATCCTCCCCTGTGCCCCCAGTACACCGCGATATGTTTGATCGCGGTGTGCAAGGGGTTAATGTGCCGGGAGCGGTCCGTGACCGCTCCTGACACACAGTCATGGGTGTCAGCTGTGATAATCAGCTGACACCCGGCGGCGATTAGCTGCGCTCCCCTCAGGAGCGCAGCTGATCGCCTATGACGTACTATCCCGTCCCCGGTCATACGGGCCCAGGTACCATGGACGGGATAGTACGTCCGATGGCAGTAAGGGGTTAAAGATACACCCATCGCCGTGCCAGACACCTGTCGATAGAAAATCAAATCAAAAATGAAATAATGTGTCAAAACAAATTTCAATAGACTTAAGAGAAAATCATTGTGTCCTGAATCACAATTATCCTGACGACTCAAAAAATACTCAACAGCCCTCAGTCCTTGTTCATGTGAAATGTTAGTATAAAGAGATTCAACATCTATTTTAACCAATAGTGCCGAACCTGGTATTTGAAGATAATTTAATTTGTGAATCAAATCCAGGGAATCTCTCAAATATGATGGCAAATCAAGGACTAAAGGTACTGCCACACTTAGCGATCTGGTTAGCGATCTCAATAACGATGCAAGCTAACGAGATCGTTGGTGTGATCTCTTTTAGGTCGCTAGTAGCTGCCAAACAGGAGATCTCATAAACAACTCATCAGCGGTCAGCGATCTCTTTAACGACTTTGGCGGTCGTTAGGATCTATTAGCATGTACTGAGCGCTTCTGATTCATAGGAATTTCCAGCATCGCTCCTGCTCTCTGCGTCCTGCTAGCCTGCTTTGCAACTTCTGCGATCCTCTCTGTGACGCAAAAGAGAACTTACAGATATTGCGATCCACTCCGTGACGCTAAAAACAGTCATATGCGTCACAAACGAGGTCGCTAAACGAGATCGCTAAATAGTGACGTTTTAGTGATCTCGTTAGCGATCTCGTTAGTGATCTCGTTTAGTGTGGCATACCCTTAAGGGCTGGAGAAAAAAATCTAAATAGACACAGGCCTTCCCCCCGAGGCTTCCAATTCTGGCAACAATAGGTCTGCCAGGTGGACAACATAAATTCTTGTGCACCTTTGGCAGCAGATAGAAGGTAGGCACGACTGGTTTCTTAACAAAGATATAATCCCTTTCCTGTTTAGTGATATCATCAAGTACTGCTGATAACAAAACCAAGTTTCTGATTGAAAACAATGGTCGGATCGAGGATGAAAATGATGAAATGGTAAGACATGATGTTGAGATGGCGGAACTTTTAAATTCCTATTTTGCATCTGTTTTCTCTCAGAAAGGAAATGTAACATCAAATGATCTTCATTGTCCTATTTAAGATATAGGAGAATCCAGGATATCTATAAACAGAAAGATAGTGAGGAAACACTTAGCTAACATAAATTAATTCAAGTCTCCAGGTCCGGATGAATTACACCCCAGAGTACTGAAGGAGATAGCAGAAGAAATTTTTGAACCACTCTCCATAATCTTTGAAAATTCTTGGAGAACAGGAGAAGTCCCAGAAGACTGGAGAAGAGCAAAATGTTCCTATCTTCAAAAAGGGGAAGAAGGTGGACCCAGGGAACTATAGGCCAGTAAGTCTGACTTTAGATCAGGAAAGATCTTTGAACAAATTATTAAACAACATGTATGTAAGTACCTGGATAAGAATGAAGTGATTAACCAAGTCAGCATGGTTTGTAACTAATAAGTCATGTCAGACTAACTTAATTCCTTCTATGACGGAATCACTGGGTAGATCAGGGAAATGCTGTAGAATATTGTATATCTTGACTTCAGCAAAGCATTTGACAAAGTATCTCACACAATCCTTATTGAAATAATGACTAGGTATGGAATGGACAAGGCAACTGTTAGGTGGATTCATAACTGGCTTAGTGATCGGACCCAAAGACTGGTCGTAAATGTCTGCACATCCAGTTGGAAGAATGTCTCAAGTGGGGTACCACAAGGCTCTGTCTTGGGCCCTGTATTGTTCAACATCTTTATCAATGATTTAGATGAAGTAATTGAGGGTAAACTGATTAAATTTGCTGATGACACAAAGCTAGGAGGGGTAGCTAATACTAGAGAAGAGAGAGAGAGGGTTCAAAAAGATATACATAAACTGGAGCAGTGGGCAGCAACTAACAATAGTTTTTTTAACGGAAAAATGCAGAGTACAACATCTGGGCAATAAAAATGAAAAAAACATATAGAATGGGAGGAATAGGGCTAAGTAACCTCACATGTGAAAAAGACTTAGTTATATTAGACCACATACTGAACATGAGTCAACAGTGTGATGCAGCAGCAAAAAAGGCAAATACAATTCTGGGATGTATTAACAGAAGCTTACAGTCTAGATCACGTGAGGTCATTATTGCCCTCTACTCCTCTTTGGTCAGACCTCATCTGGAATAACTGTGTCCAGTTTTGGGCACATTTATAAAAGACATCAAAAAACTGGAGCAAATTCAGAGAAGAGCGACCAGAATGGTGTCCGGTCTGCAAACCATGTCCTATGAGGAACGGTTACAGGATTTGGGAATGTTTAGCTTGCAAAGAGGAGACTTAATAGCTGTCTACAAATAAATATTGTAGGGATGTGGTCTCGCTGGTGTGCGACCGGAGGTAAGCAGGAGGGCGACTCTTCCTGGTTCTTTAAGCAAGTTTATTAAGTCTTCATAAACTTGCTGTCAAACAGAAAACAAAACAGCCTTCTTCGGCACAAAGTAACAAAAACAGATATAAGTCCTGGTACTCTAACTGAGTACTCTTTTCAGCACACACACTGGACGTCTCCTCAGAAACTCCCACACTGGAGGCTTCCACACCTCCAGCCACTCCTCACCTGTTGTCAGCCTGAGCCTAATTTATATCCCAGACACCCAGCTTACACAGAACACATGACTGGTCATGTGGTAGTGACATCATCACAGGTCCTTTAACCACATACACTGCTATAGTGATGCCACTACCCAGGGCTAATGTGTACTGGGCTACATAACAGATACAAGGCATCTCTGAGCCAGATACCTCCCGTCTATAACACAACCCTTTGCCACTCTACATACCTCCCCCCTCTGCCTAAAGCCGTGGGGCTTGGCACTTTCTCCCACTAGACACGGATTCTTGAGAGGGCATCAGCATTACTGTGTAGCTTTCCGGCCCTGTGTTCTACCTGGAAACTAAAGTCCTGCAGGGCTAAGAACCAGCGGGTGACCCTTGCATTTCTACCCCTGGTTTCGCTCATCCATCTGAGTGGGGCATGGTCAGATATCAATCTAAACTTTCCTCCCACTAGATAGTACCGTAAGGTGTCCACTGCTCATTTTATGGCCAAGCACTCCCTTCTCCACGACAGAGTAATTCTCACACGAAGATAGCTTCCTGCTCAGGTAAAGGACTGGATGCTCCTCCCCATGTATCTCCTGTGACAGAACTGCTCCCAATCCGACATCTGAGGCATCTGTTTGAAGAACAAACTCCTTCTTAAAGTCTGGGGCTATCAGGACCGGTTGTTTACACAGGCCCCTTTCATTTCTTGGAAGGCCAACTCTGCTTCTTCAGACCATTTTACCATCACTGATTTGGTCCCTTTCAGCAGATCAGTCAGAGGGGCAGCCCTCGTGGCGAAGTTTGGGATGAACCTCCTGTAGTACCCGACAATCCCAGGAAGGCTTTCACTTGTTTCTTGGACAACGGTCTTGGCCATGTTTGAATTGCCTCGATTTTTATTGATTTGGGGTTTTATTCCACCACGACCTACTACATATCCAAGGTACTTGGCCTCTTCCTTCCCCAAGGCACACTTCTTCGGGTTTATTGTAAACCCTGCTTCTCTTAGAGCATCAAACACTGCTTGGACCTTTCCTAGATGACTCTCCCAGTCCGGGCTGAAAATAACAATATCATCCAGGTACGCAGCGGCGTATTGCTTATGAGGTGCCAGGATCCTATCCATGGCTCTCTGAAAAGTCGCTGGCGCTCCCTGCAGGCCAAACGGCATCCGGACATACTGGAAGCATCCATCTGGTGTTGAAAATGCCGTTTTCTCCTTGGCTTCCTGGGCCATGGGAATCTGCCAGTATCCTTTCGTCAAATCCAAAGTGGTTATGTACCTGGCGGTCCAAGTCTTTCGATGAGCTCATCAACGTGTGGCATGGGATATGCTCACACTTGGAGACCTCATTCAGCTTCCTATAATCATTGCAGAATCTCCATTCTCCATCAGGTTTCGGGACCAAGACGATAGGACTCGCCCAACCGCTCTTGGATTCCTCAATGACTCTGAGCTTCAACATACGCTCCACCCCTGAGATTACTTCTCGACGGGCCTCAGGGATTCGATAGGGCTTCACATTCACCCGCACATGTGGCTCTGTCAGAACTTCATGCTCTATGACCTTCGTGCGCCCTGGCAACTCTGAAAACAGGTCCCTGTTCCTCTGGAGCAACTCCCGGCATTGCTGTTTTCTGGTCCTTTGATAGGGTCTCTGCTATCGTAACCCCTTCAACGTCACCTTCTGAGTGGCCCAGCAAGCACGGAGTTACAGCTCACTCTCGATCATGCCATGGCTTGAGGAGGTTGACATGGTACACCTGGTTTGGTTTCCGTCTTCCGGGTTGGTGAATCCTATAGTTTTACTTCACCAAGCTTCTCCATCACCTCGTACGGCCCTTGCCATTTGGCCAAGAACTTGCTTTCCACCGTCGAACTAGCACGAGCACTCGGTCTCCCGGATTGAACTGTCTCACTCTGGCTGATCGGTTGTAAACCCCGGCCTGGCTTTCTTGTGCCTGGAGGAGGTGTTCCTTCACGATTGGCATCACCTTCGCAATCCTCTGTTGCATCAGGGCCACATGCTCAATAACGCTTCGGTGGGGCGTCACTTCGGCTTCCCAGGTTTCCTTGGCGATATCCAGGAGACCTCGCGGATGTCGGCCATACAGAAGCTCAAACGGTGAGAACCCCGTGGAGGCCTGTGGAACTTCACGGATGGAAAACATCAGGTAGGGTAAGAGACAGTCCCAGTCTCTACCATCCTTCTCTATGACTTTTCTTAGCATGCTCTTTAGGGTCTTGTTGAATCTCCCCCACAAGGCCATCTGACTGAGGATGGTACACCGAGGTCCTCAACTGAGAGATTTGCAGGACCCTGCACAACTCCTTCATCACTTTACTCATGAACGGTGTCCCTTGGTCGGTCAGGATCTCCTTCAGCAAGCCTGTCCGGGAAAACACATGTACCAACCTCGCGGGCTATGCTCTTTGCTGAAGAATTTCTCAGGGGAATTGCCTCCGGATAGCGGTGGCATAGTCCAGGATGACTAATATATACTGATGGCCCCGGGCTGATTTAACTAGGGGACCGACCAAGTCC